>JZKD02S2130027.1:17642-37821 GCA_000966675.3 Picea glauca
ACTCTACCCTCCACACTCATCCTACCAATCCAACCACTTTAATTAGTTTATTTTTGTATCAACTTCCCCCTCTCTTCACTTCACCCCTTCTCCTCTCACCTCTCCTCCCTTACATTTGATCTCGATTCTCTCTCCTCCGTGGGTTCCCAAGCCTCATATCTCCTTTGTGGGCTCCCAAGCCTCTTATCCTTCCACATATCCTACATCCAATCCCTATTCATATGATTCTCTCTCCTCTTCTCTCGTCAATCTCCCACTCTCCCATACTTAGCCTAATTTCCTAAGTCTTATTCCCTTTTATTGTGAAGACATGTGGAAAACAAGACAACTAATGATACCAAGACATGTGGAAACCTATTATCCTAAGAAACATGTCATAAAATCACGTTGAGACACTTGGCATTGAATGGGAAATGACTCAGTGATGACTAGGCGATGACATGGACGATGAATGGGCAATGATTAGACAAGTGGGCCATCAAAATTTTGTTAACTCATGAATTTACTAAGGAGATACCTCCATAATCTCTTATGTTTCACATTAATGATATGAAATCTTCTAAATTATAAAAACCAAGATTTCTACCACCACAATGCATGTGGTATTTTAAAGGGCGAATTTTAATCAATGGCAAAAAATGATCTATGAATTTGATGGATAGTTGTTGAGCGACAAACTTATGAAGTTCATAACTCAAGATTCAGGTTTCTGTTTGGGGAAAAGTATACCTTGTTGGTAAGAAAATTCAACAAGGAAGGTTATGGAATAGGTTTCAAGAGATGAAATTGGCCATAATTCTCCCATAAATTAAAAGAACATTCAACTCTATTTTCATGGTTTGTTGGTAAATTTGTTTAGAACCTCGACTTCCCAAGGTTGTAACTTGAGATCCATAAATACAAATCTTGCTCAGGAGGAATTGTTGGAAATATAAAATGATGAATATTACTTCTGGAATGGTTTCCATATATGAAAGGTCAAATATCATGCTCAAAAATTTAAAATACAGTCTACTTTTAAAAAGGCACTCAACTTGAAAATTTGAAAATAAAAGTTTATTATTATTTTTTTATTAAATAATAAATGGGCCCTACTTCAAGGCACAAATTTCAATGACATAAATTCATTAATTATGCTTCAATAAATAATCAATTAAAGTGTTTACTTCAAGAAGGAAGCATGTGGAAAATTCTAGAAAGACAAAACCCTAACTACTTCAAGAAGCATTGGAAGAAAATCTCAAAAGAGAGAGAACAACATCAAAGGAGGGTTAGAAGACCAGAATAGAAAAGACTCAGCCATCAATATGCATCCAGGTCTCTGATAAAATAACAAAGATATCCATTTTTATTGCTTCTTCATCTTCTACACTATTTTTCTCAAGGATTTATGCTTGTATTTATGAAATGAGCATAAGGCTGAGTTTTTGAGTGTTTTTCTTGTATTCTTCCAGGCCTTTGCTTAATAGATCATATGAGTATTTTACAACCATATATATGAATGATAAATGTAAGCCATAATTATCTAATTGATTCATGGGAGTTTAGTCCATGTGTCTGGACGACTTTATTTCTGAAGCAGTAGTCAATTGGTTTACTAAATTCTTTGTAATGAGAAATATCTTTCATGTAATAAACTCCACATAGAACTATTTTGTGTTGGAGATACTTCACACACACCTAGGATTTATTTTTCCTAAGGTTTTCACTATGTTTATTAGTCATTAGTTAGTCTCCTATAGTTTAAGGAGAATACTCCTCTTGAAGAATATTCTCTTCATTTCACACTTCAGTTTGATCAATTGAGTGGAGTCTAGATGCCACATTGGGATTATCACCATGCAACATTGGGATCATCTTCAACTAATGCACATTTTCCTTTGGATCATGACAATACTAGCACATTACTCATGATTTCCTGATCTCCTCCTCACTTCACTCTGTTTTAGTCAGTTAACTGAAGACTCAAATACTAGTTAACTCAAACTAGGTGGCAGTTCACTCTCGTAACTGCTTGAGAGACTAGACTAGGTGGAAGTTAACTCCTGTAATTGATGGTGTGTTTCTAGATCACTCTATACCACCACTATGGTGCATTTTATTCTCCTCCAGTGCACATTAGTTGAGTTATACAAAGTATATCATGTGTAAATTATCATTCATTCATTTTGTTAATGAGAATTCTTCCATTCTTTCTCTCCTGCTTCTCTTTTCTCATATTTTCTCTGCAAATTATGTATGTAATTTTCTATATAGATCTATTCTATGCAGGTTCACCACATTTACATGGTATCATATCTGACGAGCTGCTAGGGAAAAGACACACTAGATTATTTTTGCAGGTACCGAAGATTGAAGACAGCGGAAAAATTGAATTTTCAAAAGAATTCATTCTTACACCGTACAATTTATTTGCATGGAAGGAGAAGATGATAATTAATATTCGAGGCAGAGGATTATACAAGTTAACCATGAACACATAAACCAAACTAGCATCATCCATAGACAAATTCAAGTATCTAAATCGAATGGATGAAGCGTTTGGAACTATTTGTAGTCTCATTTCTCCTGAACTCCTCTTTAACACATCCTCCTGTAAAACCACCAATGAAGCCTGGACCACCATGGAAGGATTTTTTGGAAAACAAGACGAGGTGAGGGGACACATGCTTGAGGTGTAATTGCTCACTTTGGATCCAAAAACCTTCGACAATCTCCAAGATTTCTTTACCAAATATAACGATTTGTTGTTGCAACTCAAGGCTTGCGGGGTTGATAAATCTAAGGAGGAGAAACAAATGGTTCTTACTATTCTCTCCAAACTTGGTCCAAAATAATCAATTTTTGTCTTTACATTTCATTAGGCTTTCCTCTGGAGCCACCTGGACGATGCCCTTTCTCGAGGCCTTTATCGAGCCTTTGACACAAGAGAAAAACAAGCTCATCAATATGGGAAAAATAAAAGGCCCAAAGGTACATGCACTTACTGTGCAAGATGGTAGTGGTCATCAATATCAGAAATATAAAGAAAAGGAAAGCACATGCAAATCCAAAGAAGGAAGGGTACTCAAAGCCCTTCAACGATGCCTTTGGATTCAAAGGTGTAAAGGGAAGAAAAGGGGATAAATGCACTTACTGCCATAAAGGATTCCATCCAGAATCCACATGTATGCAGGAACAAATGGATAAAATGGCTTAAATACTTCAGCAAAACAACCTTGGAGATCACATCCCCAAGGGTGCCAAGAAGAAGAAGCCAAAAGATCAGAATCCCAAGAAAGGAAATTCTAGCCATGCTTTGATTTCCATCAACTCCTTTCTCGATGCTTGGATCGTAGAGTCAGGTGCATCACACCACATGGTAGCCAAAAAATAATTCTATTCTTCATGGATGCATGCAAAGGTCCTCCTATTCTTATGGGGGACAAATCTCTAGCTGAGGTCACCGGTAAATGAAGAATTGAACTCACAAATGAAAGCTTCGAGAATGTGCTACATGTTCCCAAACTTTCTGTTAATATTCTCTCCGTGTATCAAATGAAAAAATATAGCACCGGAAAGAGAGTCGTATTCACACCTGATGCAACAAATATCTATGACATGCAAACCAATTCCAGGGTTGCTACCGGTGAGGTAAATCATCAATCTAGACTCTACACATTTTCTGAATTTATTGAACCAGATTATGCATCATTGCTTACCCATGTTGATGAAAGAAGTAGGATATGGCACAAAAGGTTCAAGAATTTAAATTTAATATATATGAAATAGATTAGGAAGCAGGGAATGGTTGATGGTCTACCTGACATCCACTTCTCCAAATGAATTTGTGAGAGATGTGTTCTTGGAAAACACCCTCAAGAGAAATTCGACAAAGGAAAGAATCAGAAGGCTTCCTTTCCTTTAGATCTGATCCATAGTGACCTCATGGGACCTTTTCCGAATCCATGAATTAGTAAATCAAGGTATGTGCTCATTTTTGTTGATGATTTCACACACTTCACATGGATTTTCTTTCTTAGGAAAAAATCAAAGGTATTTCAACACTTCAAAGATTTCAAAGCCCTTTTTGAGACACAGTCAGGGAACAAAATCAAAGTCCCCTGAACAGATAATGGGGAATATTATGTCAACCATGAGATACATAATATTTTTCATGAGGAAGGGATTCCATTGCAGCACATGGTTCCTTATACTCTGCAACAAAACGGAGTTGCTGAGCAAAAAAATAGATCTCTAAAAGAGATGGCATCTTGCATGCTACATGCAAAGTCACTTCCATAGAGATTATGGGATTAAATACTTAATTTTGCAACCTACATCCAAAATATATCTCCCCATAGATCTATCAAGGATAAGACCCCCTACAAGGCTTGGAGCGGCCTCAAACTGAAAGTGACCCACTTTTGTATTTTTGGTTCACGTGCATGGGCCAAGATTCCCTCTGAGAAGAGGAAGGAACTTGATCCACAGAGAACATAGTGTATCCTTTTTGGATACGCCAACAATGTGAAGGGATATAGACTCATTGATGTTTCCTTAGACTGGATCATCATTGAGCAAAGTGTCCAATTCGAGGAAAGTGTCTTGCATGTACCTCAATAGTCGCATGAAAACAATTTTGTTATTCCACCTATCAGAGATGATGAGCATGCACATGCCGACTCTTCTTCATATGAGAGTTCTAATTCAGAGGATTCAGATGAGCCAGATATAGAGTCAATACATTCATATGTAAATTCAGTGCATGCATATGCAAATGCAGAGCTAGAGCCAAGGCCCAAGTGGGTCAAGACTACTCTTCAGGATGCATGAGATCTTGTTGGGGATCTAGCTGATACTAGGAGAACTCGATCTGATTTCAAGGAGGCTCCTCTTTCACTCACTGCCACTAAATTGATGCCACCAATACATCTTTTCTTGGTTCAGTATTTAGATCCACACTCCTATGGCAAGGCTGTTAGAAATCCCTTTTGGGAATTCGCCATGCACGAAGAGTACAAATCCCTGCTCGAGAACCAGAATTGGGATCTGGTTCCCTTTCCTTTGGGAAAGAAACTTGCCAGGTGTAGATGGGTCTACGGGACCAAGAGTGTAGTGGATGGAAAGGCTAGAAGATATAAATCTAATCTAGTTTCCAAAGGCTTCTAGTAGGTGCACGACATTGACTGTGATGAGACCTTCTCTGCATCAACGAAGATGGATTCCATATGTTTGAAACTTTCGATTTCAACAACCAAGAGATGTGAAGTCCATCATATGGATGTGAAGAATGCATTTCTTCATGAAGATCTCTATGAGGAGATCTATATGGAGTAGCCCCGGGGATTTATGCAGGGTTCATCTTTGGTTTGTCGACTGAAGAAGTCTCTTTATGGCCTCAAGCATGACCCAAGGGAATGGTATTCCAAGATGGACTCCTACCTGTTGTCACAGAAATTTTTACATTGTAAGTCATACCTGAATGTTTACATTCTCAGGATGGATGATTCACTTCTACTCCTAGTTTTGTATGTTGATGATTTGTTGATCATTGATTGCTTGACTTCAACGATTTTTGCAGTCAAGAGGATTCTGCATGACAGGTTCTTGATGATGGACATGGGTCTGCTATGTTTCTTCCTTGGACTCGAGATTAGTCAAGATGCATCAGGCATCAAATTGTCTCAGGCCAAGTATGCACGAGATATCGTTGAGAAATTTCACATGACTGAATGCAAGTCTTCCCTGACTCCTTTCCTATCAGGAGTCAGACTTGAGGATGGAGGGGACACTCCACTTCTCGACAACACACTGTACAGAAAGATAGTGAGGAGCTTGTTGTATCTCACACACTCTAGACCAGACCTCTCCTATGTAGTTGGAGCAATCTCCAGGTTCATGCAGGATCTGCATGAGCTACACTAGAGCGATACAAAATATATCCTTCGATACATACAGGGAACCATCACATTTGGGATTCACTATGGAACAGACTCTACATTGGAATTCATCAGGTTCACTGATTCTGACTGGGCTGGCAATAACATTGATCGCAAGTCCACATCTGGTTACTCACTCAGTATTGGTTCCAGACCTATCTATTGGTCGAGAAAGAAGCATGATGTTATTGCTCTATCTTCAGCCGAGGTAGAGTACAGAGGGGTATTTAACATAACCATTCAGGCTATGTGGCCACAACATTTTCTCACTGAGTTGGGCATTCAGTTTCATCAGTCGATCATTATCTAGTGGGACAACCAGAGCACTTTGAAGTTCTAGAGAGATCTAGTTCAGAGGCAGTGGACGAAGCACATCTAGATCCACATGAACTACATCCGAGACTTGGTACATGAGGGGATCATCACCTATAGTTTTGTCCTTCAATAGAAAATACTGCAGACATCTTCACCAAGACCTTCATTGAGCAAAAGTTCCATTCTCTGTGTAGTCGTCTTGGAGTGAAAAACACAGTTTCCTAGAAACTGCCAGTTCTTATTTTTACATACATTGTACTTTGAGGGGGGGTTTTCCATGAGGTTTTCCCTCTTTCCTCGTTTATTTCAATGTATCTTTTTTATTTGGTTACTTAACATGGCCTCGTTTCCGGGACCCATTCTTTATTTTCACCATAGTGATGTTCAGGGGGGGTGTTTGAGATACTTCACACACACCTAGGATTTATTTTTCCTAAGGTTTTACCTATGTTTATTATTCATTATTTAGTCTCCTATAGTTTAGGGAGAATATTCCTATAGGATAATATTCTCTTCAATTCACACTTCAGTTTGATCAGTTGAGTGGAGTCTAGATGCCACATTGGGATTACCACCATGCAACATTGGGATCATCACCAACTAATGCACATTGTCCTTGGGATCATCACCAGAATAGAGAATTACTCATGATTCCCTGATATCCTCCTCACTTCACTCTATTTCAATCAATTAACTAAAGACCGAGAGACTATTTAACTCAAACTAGGTTGCAGTTCACTCCCGTAACTATATGAGAGACTAAACTAGGTGGCAGTTTACTCCCGTAATTGTTGGTGTGTGTCCAGATCACTCTAGACCACCATTATGGCACATTGAATTCTCCTCCAGTGCACATTAGTTGAGTTATACAAAGTATAACATGTGTAAATTATCTTTCATTCATTTGGTTAATGAGAATTCTTCCATTCTTTCTCTCTTGCTTATCTTTTCTCATTTTTTCTTTGCAAATTGTGTATGTCATTTACTATCTAGATCTATTCTGTGTAGGTTCAACGCATTTACATTTTAGGGAATACTGTTAATGACTTCTTACATCTTGGGATTTCTGAGTGTGATATTTTTGGAGTGTGCCTATCAAATTCTTTTCAGTTTTGAATGTAATACTCATTTAAAATTCTCTAAAATTCTCTAAAATTTTCAATACCATTTCACTCTTTTTCTTGTGAGAAGATATGGATGCATATTCGACTTGGATGTTTTTCAGAGGATTGTAATAATGAAGCCGATGACACTTTATTTTGATATTGAAGCCTTTCTTTATATTTTTATTTTCAGAGAGCTTCTTGGTCCATTTCCAAGAAAATGTTTTCTTCAAAGAGCAATCTGATTATCAAGAACCATTTCATATATAAACTAAAACAATAAAGACTTAGGTTTTGTTGTCTATCATTCTCCCATTTGAAAATCTAGTCCAATAACATCAAGATACATATTTTAGATTATGATAGAGGAGTAACACCTCTATAAAAACACATGGGGATAGTTTATCCTCGTGAGGTTGTTGTTGGGAATGTGACCAATTTGAACATCAACATTTTTGGCGATCATTCTGGGGGGTGATTTATTTTCAATAAATTTGATACTTTATAGGATCATATATTATTGGAAAACTAGACGCTGTATGGTTGATGTTTTGAAAGAATATCTAGAGATTGATTCAATATGAAATAGGTTCTTGAAAACCTTGTTCAAAGAGAATTAAATAGCCTTGAAGACATATTGCTGATTTTTTAGTCACAAATCAGTTGTGATAACTTCCATAGAATCAAAGAGCCATCCAATATTTGGGAGGAGGATCTCCCTGGTGATTCCATCATCAAAACTCCATATTTCAAAGAAAAATGCCCTGGTGACTCCACCAAAAAGATTCAAGAATTTCAAGAAGATATATATGAAGATTCCTCCAAGGATTTTCTTTCATATTGTGATGATATTTTTCGTTGCCCATCAATCCTAGAAAAAGTTGTTCAAGTTATGATGAAGGTAGAAGGTACCCAAAGAAAGAAACATTTTCACATAAGTCCATTCAAATTGCAAGGAGAAGTTCATCCCTTTCCATATATTTCCATGGAAAAATTTCCCATGTTCTTTGGAAATACTTTAGAGGATGTAGAGAAAAATGTGTTTAAGTTTGATAGTTCTTGTGAGATTTATAATGTGGATGAAAATGATGTTGCGTGCCAACTATTTATCTTAATTCTAAAGGAAAATGATAGTGAATGGTATTATTCATTGCTTCCCAGAACCATCACTGGTTGGGATGTACTAGAAAATTTATTTATTGAGAAATATTTCCCAAGAAAAGATTCATATTCCCTTTTCTTAAAGTTGGTGGAAATCCATATGAATGAGAAGAGACAATGAAAGATTTCACTTTCATATTCATGAAATTTCTTCATGAGATTCCTCAAGAAATGTTTCCAAATGATTCATCATTTTCAGTTGTTATGAAAATTCCTTGCCTCTGGATATGAGATTTTAATTGAAGAAAAAGGGAAAGTGCAGCTAGAAAGAGTTAATGAAACGAGCTCAAGTCATTGAAATAAATGTTCATGAAACTAGTGCTAATCTATTAAACTTCCCAATATTGTTCCAAGACAATGGAAGAAAGGATTTTGAAGAAATATTTGATGAAAGATGTGAATTTGTTTTTCCAGATCTTCTTGAAAAAAAAAGTGAGAACCCCAAAGTTTTAATTTGAGAGGAATACCATCCTTTACATGCTCCATTGGAGGGAAAATTCAACCTCTCATGTCCTCAATTTGAAAGTAATGATCATAATGAGTTCAAATATGAACACAAATATTTCATTCAATATAATCATGATGAAAATGTTGCAGTATATTCTCAAATGACACAACTAGTTTATACCAAGCCATAAGAAGAATGCTTACACTAGATGAATAAATGTAGTCATCACTTTACATCAGATTTTTATGATATTGATTGTTCATCTGAAGCAAATTTTAGTTAAGAATATATCTTCCAAGCATCAAAAGAAGAGAATTTGAAACAAGAGGATCCATGGGTGATATGTTTTATTTCTGAAGATAATGAAGTTGTTGGTGAACAAAAAAATACATCCTTACATTTCTCCACAAATGTTCAACAACAATTTAACTTTGCAGCCTCACCATGGAAACATGGTCATTGCATAAAGGAAGAATGTTTTCAAGACATTGTTGATGAATAAAAAATCTTGGATATGGTCAGTGATAAGGAGAAAGATGAATAAATTTTCAAAAGGGAAACTTCTCGTTCAACCTGTTGGCACCCAAATTTTTGGGTTCAGGTTTGCACGTGCACACAAACGAAGTCTTGCACGCTCATTCCATAGTTTTGTGCATGTCTAAGGAAATGCATGAGTAATGATATAGAGTGTGCACCAGACCGAGTTTTGTCAGTCGCCCGCCACACTTAAAGACTCCCAAGTGCACATCAGTCTGACTTTTGTCAAGTGAACCGGAAAACAAGAAGATGTGCGCCAGAATCAAGAAAGGAATCATCGGGAAATCTTCTCGAATGATAACTGCATCAAGGGAAATCTTAAAAATGTTTCTAGATCATTTGATGCCCTTCCCATGTTTTGGACCAAAGTCAAACTTAGACGTCCCCGATGAAACATACAAAAGGACCTCTGACAGAAAATAAAAAACTGAACTCTAAAAGATGGATCATCTTGCCACAGATTGTTGCCCACTCGACTTTGCAATAGCCTTTGTCAGTCATGAAAACTAATTCACAAACAAACAAGTCTACACAGTATATCAAAGATAGATCAACACCTCTGAAAAACAAGTGTCTAAATGATGTAATTCAGCCCTGAATCTTGTTGTCTACAATAAGACCCTACTATCAGAAAAAATAATTAGGCTTATGATCAATTAAGGAATGAATGAAAACTGAACTATCTCAACATAAACTCAAAGAGAAAACCTCAGTTTGCTTCTCCTTCTATCCTCCTCTTGTTCCTCCCTTTCCTTTTTCCTTTACGCAATTTAGAATTAGTTGAAGTAGTTGAACTACCTCTTTATTTAAGTTAACTAATAACTCAACCAATTTTTAGTTAAGGGGGAAAAGTAATAAATTATAATAAGGGTTTTAAATAAATAATAACTAGTAGGTGGGACCCCTTGTGACTCCCTTTAGATTTTAACAATAGTAACATAGCTAATTAATTTAACCACATCCCTCCTTGTGACTCCCATCATCACATTCATATTTGATAATTGATCTCAATGATATTTGCAATTATTTCCAAAATACATTACCAATATATCCAAAAAGCACGGTGTCCGAAAATTTGAAGTCAACTGTTCTCAACAATAAATAAATAAATAAAACTTAAAATTGACATTTTCCAGTCTGTGAGGCAATCTTTCTGTTGTTGTTGTTATCACCTTTTAATCCTTTTGAATTTGCCTTAAGCTGTGTGGAGCCTTTAGGTCTCATCTCGCTGATCATATGAGAGAAATCATCCCTCCAATGCATGTGGAAGGACATAGATTTATCATAATTATTTGGAGGTGAGTAAGGGCCAGAAATGGCTTTCCCTTTGATAGGGGCATGGTGGACCTCGATTTTCAGCCTTTTGTTTGAAGATCTCATTCTTGTATGCATAATGGATTAGCAAATAGTTCCTTTAACAACCATACATGATAACTCTTTAAAAATATGAAATCGATTTTGGCTCAACAACATATCAGACTCATGCAATCTAATCCATACAAACTGTTTAAATGTTGTCGATGAGTAGGGGGTGAACAAAAGTTCCTGAGACATGTGAGGGGTTTGTATTGAGTGAAAAATGATAAAATGAGGGGGGGAAAAAACATGGTTACTGCTCAAAGAAAACAAACAATCAACTGTAATGAAAACCAAAGAAAATATCACCGTGATCCAACCAACAAACTGGGACTTCAAACTACTTTAATACAAAATTCTTCTTAAATGTAATTAAATTTTAAGAACATGGAGTGAAAAATGAATGTGGGAAGGCAATGGGGTTGTAATTAGCGAAAAACGAAATAATGGTAGGGAAAGAGAGAAGATAGTGTTCATAAAATTAATTAAGTAATCCATAAAACCATTCTATATCAAACTTGAAAAGAAATAACACCAACAAAATAATCACTGTGATCAAATGGAAAACTACTGTGTATAATTCAATCAATTATGTGCATTAACTTGCTCAATGTTTGTAATCAGATCTTTAACACGGTTTCACAAAAAAAGACAATATGCATCCCACAACAACCTGTAGAAGAGTTATGTTTCTTCTCATTGTCCATTTAATGTTTTAGAACAATTCCCAAATGAATACATAGTCACTTATTTCCACTCTGTTCAACGTCAACTCATCAACCACTGCCCACGAATTATTTCAATCATCAAATACAGACACAAAAATCATTCTCGATTTCGTCCTTTAATTCATTTAATAATTAAATTGTAATGAGATTATATTGTCATAGAACCTATGCCTTTCTCTGTTATGATGCATGATATTCATCAACGCACATAACAAACATCCAAATACAACCATCAATATTTTAATTGCAAAGATGCTTACTTGCCATTTAAACACACAGACAACAATCACCATTTCAACTCATACTATGTTGTGGAATACACAGAACATTTGACAAAATGCAAGAGCATTTCTGTGACTGTACAGGGCCAATTAATTTGAATCTAAACATCCATAATGCTAGGCTATCAATCCAATACAACGAGGCAACAAAAATATGTCCGATCTCATCTCACAAATCGATCAACTTGCAACAAAACCATATTGTTTAAAAAACTCGTGACTATCTCTGATGGCACAATCAAATAATATCCATAGAATATATAGTGGATGGCCATGCCATAATTACCATGATTGCAATGCTCCCATTGTTAATTTAAAACACACATCCACAACAACCATCAACTCAACATAACATGCTGAAGAAATCCCACACAAAACAATGCATCACGCACGAAGCATCGATGTGACTTAATCAATTTAACTAATGTTTGGTTAACAATTCAAATGTCATAATAACCAATGCAGTGAATAAATACCAAAACCAACACCACTATCACATAACCCATAGGGACGATCTAGTAATCGACATTTTTGATAATACACCACGAACTCATAACAATCAACAACATACTCGACAAGACATAATGGTTCCCTCTGTCAAAACTCGGGCTTGAGAAATCAAGGGTTTGCTCCATGGACCAACACAGGGAGACTGGAGTCTACCCTTGTTGGTTTCTTTTATCGACTCCCTTCTCAGGTTATCTGATCTATTGACCCAGGGTTCATGTCATTTGGGATTCCAACAAAGCCTCTAACTATCGACCTTCCTGGTAAACCAGAAGGCAACGCAGTGCCTGGAGGGTACTGCGCAGTCTCACCCGAGATAGCTATAGATGGTTGATTGTAAGACTCAGGTGTTTACAGACTAGAATGGAGTAGGGGATAAAGGGTTTCTTGATTAAGGCCCTGTTCTATGAACTAATACTGTAATCTACTTGTTCCTAGGAATCGCATGCATATAACTCAAAATATAAATGGATTCTAATAATGCATTTGGTTATTCATCAATTATAATCATCTATTGCTGAAAGAATTTAAAGATATACAAACATTCAACACATTACATAGAGATTACCGTGGTTCACCCCTCCTGGGATACGTCCACAAAGCTTTGGCTCTCGGCTCTTTTATTATGGTAGTTCTGGATTTCCTTGTGCCGTGCGCTTACAATTATCCGCAAAAGTGGGTAAGATCTATGTGAGGAAAACTAGATCGCACCAGGCTCTACATCCTGTGGTCTAATCCTCATATATACCTTCCCTCCTATCTTTTCTTGCTCAACAACTTACAAAACTCGGTTCATACAACTCAAAACCCTTCACATATCGCCAACAACAATACTCGGAACAATCACTCAATGACAATAGTAATCCTCATAAAAACTAACATAAAATCAACAATAACAAAAACACATACACTATATGATACTTCTGTATCTATATTTATACATTTCAGGCTCTTCAGCCACTTACAAAATATTACCAAAACCCTAACCCTTCTTACGCTAGGTTTTTCTCCCATGCACGTGTTGTTCTTCCTCCAATTGTCGCTTTCCTCTATGCACGCTTTCTTGCATTCGCTCGTGTTGATCTTTTGCTAGTTGTCACTTCAGTTTCCTGCATGCTTTATTTCCCATGATCGTCCTTCTTTCCACTTCGGCCTGGTGCCAACAGTAGGGCTATATATCAAGTTACTATTCAGCCCATGCATTTTCAGTTTCGATATATTGAAAATACAAAAAATAGGCATTTTTCATTGCTTGGCATTTTTGTCTTTGAATACCTATCATTAGCTTATTGCATATAGTGAAAGATTGCATCTTTACTTCTGAATTGTAGATTTGAATTTGAAAATTGCATCATTTTTAGGAGCATATCATTCATCAAAAGTTAAAGTTAGGACTTTGCATTACTTTCATCTTTACTTTTATTGCAGATTCATAACACCATGAGTTTCATTACCATATATTTTTGAGTAAACACGGTCATAAAATCAACGTTATAATTTAAAATTTATTAGTAACGATTTCATTTTCTAGGGTGCACAAACTAGCCTAGGATTTAGTGCCTTGGAATAGGATTTTGTGAGTAAACTTCTCCAAGGAAATTAAATCAACATATGTGTATGAGTCAGGGAGTGGAGAAATCCATTATACAATTGGTAAGATCAGGAGGCTCTGCTCACACTGGAGTTAATATGAGGTCACACAAATTTGGTTGAAGGGATATTCCCCCCGATACCTTCCTAGCGTCAGAGATATTTCTGGGGATCTATTCATATCTGGGGATCTTGTTAGTGCCTTTACCTCTGTGAGAGGCGATGCTTTCAAGATTTTGGGCTTTGATACCCTACCCATATGGTGGACCTAAGTTATGACTGCTCGCCTATGCATCGATTATACAATGGTTTATTAGTTTCTTGACTTAGGTGTCTCATAGGTTACTTTTAGGGGTTATTCTGCAGATACCCTGGGTTAGATAAGGGTTAGACAACACACAACCTTTATGGAGGATTACCTCTCTAGGGGGATCTGACCGACTAGTTGTTAAGCCCACAAGGGCCCTTATCACTGATTATGTTACCTCTGATCTATAGCAGGGAGTGTTAGGCCCCTCTTGAGAGAGACATACCTTCTTTAGGGAGGGAGGCCACGCAGCCAATTTACCTTGTTTGCATGCATATTGAGTATATTTTTTATCTTTAGAGTCTTAAGTCATCGTGGAGTCATACCAACCTCCCCATCGGTCCCGTCGCTTGTTACAATTACCATTGGATTTCATTTCCTTTCCTCCTAAAAAGCATAGATTTATTATACATGGTACACACATGTCCATCATTCAGACTTGTGATTCTACAAGGATGAGTACTGAATATGGTTTTCAGAATTTTGGGAGCCCTTCGACTCCCATACCCACTATAGTTAATGGCACCCCTTCGACTCCTGCAACCTCTATGGTTGTAGTGTCGGAGGTACCTATCATTACTATGGCCTGGACTATAGTTAATGCTAAAGATACCTCCTCGAACTCCTTTAGGTCTCTTGGCCACTCATCGAGCTACAATGTTCAGTCCATCCCTATGGTTTATATTCCATTTTCTTATGTTATGCCTAACTTCACTTCGCAGTTTTCGAACTCCATCCCAACTATTGGCCCTAATGCTAGCATTGGGATTGGAGGTAGTACACCTCCCTACACTCCTTTTTATTTGGTGAATCTCAAATCCCTCAAATGAATCCTAATATGGGGGGTATCCATGATTTTAACCCTGGGTCCAATCCTCCTACTTCTGGGTGGTATAGTCAACCTGACGGACAAGATTCGGCTCAAGTTCCATCCTACAACCATACCTCCTCGGTGAATATTTCAACCAATACATTTGGCATGATGAATCCATCTCTATCCTTCGGTTTCCAACCTGGGGGAGGTCATCTTCACACTTTGGGCAACCCCCAACTTGGATCCAATCCAGCTGGGGGCAATTTCTATAACCCTCAACAGAACATTCCTGATGGAATGATGCCCAACCAACCTTATATGAATCAACCCAGAGGAGGGCCTTATAATTCCAGACATGGCCATGGTGTTTACTAGAACCATGGATGACCTCCAAATCTGCAGACACAATATTTCCCAAGAGGTTGGGGCCAGATGTCGCAACCCCGCCTCCCTTTTCTGGCCACGCTTAATCTGCCAGATTTGGATAAGTTAATGAATGACCCTATGAGTCACGATCCTGTATGGCCCCCAATCCCCACCAAACTTCCTTTGGACATCCCAAATTTCGAGGGTAAGAATGGAGAGGATCTTGGTGATCACGTCACTAGCTTTCACCTTTGGTTCTCATTAAACTCCCTTAATGATGATTTTATTCATTTGAGATGATTACAATGCACCCTCATCGAAGTTGTTGCGAAATGGTATATTGAGCTACCCAAGGGGGCATATGGGACTTTTATTCATTTGGTAATGGTATTTCTTAACCACTTCCAGTTGCCCATTCGTTATGATGATGGCTTAGAATTGTTGTCAACTTTACGCTAGGACACCGCCACTCATATCTCGGACCATATCCAGGAGTGGCGTAGACATAAGAGGTTGATTAAGACCCCTATACACCAACCTTTATTTTAGAATGGTTTCTTAAGTCTTTATACCCTCATTTATCGAAGGACGTTGCTACTTCTGGGGTTACCACTGAAGAAGAAACAATCTTTAGGGCCCAACATTTAGATTTTATATATTCTCAGTCTAGGATGTTATACCACCTTCTTCCTGAAGCACCGCAATCTACTTATGACCCTAGGAAAAATCTCGGACCTCATGTCGATGGCATTGTAGGTTCCTCCAATGTAAATTCCGCAGACTCGGTGACCAACCAGTTGAAATATTTGTCTTTAATCCATTATGTAGGAGGACCAACCTCGTTTATGTCTTCCAGTCCTAGTCATTCAGCCAGTCCTAGTCATCGTCGGCCAACCCGAATGGTAACCAACAACCAGGAGGGAATAATAAGAAAGGACGCAATAACCATAAGGGTGGGAAAAATGTTAATAAACCCAAGGAAAATAATAATAATGAGACGGGTAGTAATGTTGGAGAGGGAAAATGAGAAAGACATAAGTTGAAGTTTCCTTGTAATCTTTTCACAGAATATCACCTTACCCATTTGTGCCCCAAACTTGCAGAAACTGCGAGGCTTTTAGCTCAATTTCCCATCGTGCTGACGAATCCATTCCCACATAATCAACAATTAGCCTCGAGTTCCTCAAACACCGGAAATGCAGTTGGTGGAGGTCAAAACCAACAGTCGCAAGATGGCGACCGTTTATGTATCAATATGGTCGATGCGAAAATAGATGTAGCCACTCAATCTTGAGACTATAGTTCTAAAAAAACTAATCCTGGTTTAGAATCTTCTCCTCCTCCTCCGGAGATGACTTTACAGATTGAGAAACCAGAGCCACCACCTCGTGTTCTGAAAGGATTACTTAATCACTCTACCCATAATCTAAATGCTAAAGCCACCCATAACTACTCTATTATTGAGGACCTGGGTCAAACCCCTTGTGCGATGTCGACTTTGGAGGTACTCTATACATGTCCTTCATAGAGGAATGAATTAATCTATTCTTTAGGAGCTCTAGAACCTAGTGGCTCAAAGGTTATCAAGTTTGACGTCACGGATGTTAAGGCTTGCTTGTCTTACCATGTGGCTTTCCAAATCCACGTGGAGTACTCAAAGTATACCATGAAACGTGCACCTGTTGATGAAGGCACTTCTATGTGTGTGATTTCCCTGGCTTGTTGGAAAGCTCTCGGTTCTCTGACTCTTTCCAAGTCATAGAACATGTTGACTACTTTTGATGGTCATTCCTTCCACCCTCACATTATTCTCCCCACCTTTCCGATCCAGTTAGGTGGGAAGACGGTAGAGGTAGTTGATGCTCCTCTTGATTATAACTTGTTACTAGGTCTCAATTGGAATTATGCCATGATCGTCGTCATGTCGTATGTCTTCCGTACTCTTTGTTTTCCTCATTAAGGGAATATTGTGATGATCGATCAGTTATCCTTTGTGTACTCTATTCCTAATTCTTCTCTTTGACCGTTGATCCCTGTGATGGACAATTCTCAGCTGGCAACTGAGAATATCGGTGTCAGAATGTATTCTTCCCTTATGGGTACTTTTGACTTATCGACACTGATCCATCATTTTTATTCCATGTCCAATAGGCCCGTCTTGACAGGAAGGCCCATTCCTTTCCAAACTTCTTATTTTAGTGATTCGTGGACCTTACCTTCCCCGAATTTGCATGATGGAATGGCCATGCCACTATCGACAACAGAGATTGTGTATCAAGTTGTTCTCGACTCTTCCGTCAATCCCGATTATGTTCCCTCACTGATGGACGAGGAGGATCTCGTGTCTAGGCCCATGTGGGCCACTTAGTTGTCTTGTTCACATGATTTCCTCGATGGGACTTTGCCCTTGGATGAATCCATCATCGAAACCATGAATGGTTTCGAAAAACCTTGGAATGATATTTATCACCACTCTTATTTTCTCCCAGAGCTTGAGATAATCGAACAAGATGACTTTCGATCTACTTTGAGTGAGATATTCAGTCACGCCATAGTTCCTCTTGATACACACGAAATTTATGTTGAAGGAAATATGGCGAGAATTTCTCCTACCGTCACGATCGATATCTCTCGTACCCCTGGTAAGGTTGAAGACGTAAATATCGATACAGATTGTTCTCTAGAAGAAATCTTGATCTACACCGAGATCTTCAAGGAATTCCAAGACATATTTGCTTGGTCCTGTGAAGATATTCTAGGGATTGACCCCCGTATTGTCGAACATGATATTATAACTTATCTGGATGTTAAACCTATTCGGCAACGTCTTAGAGTTGTCAACCCTCGAAAGGCCCCTGCTATTAAGGCAGAGGTGGAGAAGCTACTTAATGTTGGCTTCATCTACCTAGATCCTTTAACCAAATGGGTATCCAAGCCCTTTCATGTATATAAGAAGCAAGGAACCATCCATGTGTGTATGGATTTTCATGACCTGAACAAGGCCTATCTGAAAGACAACTTCCCCACACCTTTCATCGATCAAATTCTCGATGAGTGTGCAGGAAGCGAAGTATTTTATTTTATGGATGGATTTTCATGATATAATCAAATTCAAATCTAACCCGAGGATCAACACAATACGACATTTATTTTTCCTTGGGGTAATTTTTCATACTGGAAGATGCCTTTCGGCCTTAAAAATGCTGGAGAAACATTTCAACGTGCCATGACTTTCTCTTTTCATGATATAAAGCACATTGTCGAAGCTTAACTTGATGATCTTGCTGCTCACTCTCGCAAGAGAGTGAATCACATTACTCACCTTCGGCTTGTCTCTGAAATATGTCGTTACTATAGAATCTGGTTGAACCCTCACAAGTGCATAGCTTGCATTAAGTCTGGTCGTCTTTTAGGTTTTCTAGTTTTTGAGAAAGGGATCATGGTAGATCCACTTAAGGTTGAGGCAATACTTCGGTTGCCTCCCCCACACATGATTAGACAACTTCATGGTTTACAAGGAAATATAACTTTCTTCGTAGGTTTCTAGTGAACTATACCACTATCACTAAAGGTTTCATGCATCTTTTGAAGGACACCCCTTTTATCTGGGATGAGCGAGCCCAAGAGTCATTCAATACCTTGAAGAAATATTTGGTGTTGGCACCTCTATTGAAGCCTCTTAACTACAGTAGAGATTAATTTGTTTATATTTCCGCGTCTAAAGATATGATTGGTATGGTTCTGGTTCAGGAGGATGATGAGCTTTGTGAGCACGTCATCTACTATCTTAGTCGGACTTTACTCGGTCCTGAACTCAATTATACTCAAGTTGAAAAGCTAGCTTTGGCTATCGTTCACGCAGTCCAGCGTTTGTGTCATTATATATTACTTTGCAAGATTATGGTGGTTCTTGATGTCAATCCATTTCAATAATTCCTTACCCAGCGTATCATAGGGGGAAAATATAATAAATGGATTGTCATTTTACAAGATTTTGATCTCGATTTTGCTTCTGTGAAATCCAAGAAATCCCTAGTCTTTGCGGAGTTGATATCTGATTTTCCACGATTAGATGAGGATGATATCCATGTTGATTCCTTTGCGGATGAACACATTTTCCTTGTCTCGTCATCTGGCCCTTAGTATGGAGACATCGTGCTCTATCTTCAGACCTTGAAGTTCCCTTAGCATCTCTCACGAGATGACTTACGACGTATAAGGTACCAAGCTAAGAAATATATTATCGTCGACAACACTTTGTATCGCCAAGGAATAGACAATATCTTGCGTCATTTTTTAACTCATGGTGAAGCTGAGTCTGTTCTGAATGATTGCCACAGTGGGGCTTGTGGTGGTCATCTATCTGGGCTTGCAACAACCCAAAAAATGTTGCGAGCCGGTTATTTCTGGCCTACTATATTTAAGGATTGTCTTGAAGCAGTTAAGAAGTGTCACCCTTTCTAGGTGTTCACTCATAAAATGCGCTCGCATCCAGCCCCTCTTCACCCAGTCATTACTATTGGTACCTTCACCAAATGGGGGGTGGACTTCATTGATTGCAACCCAACTTTGGCTGGGGGGAATCAACACGTTATCGTGGTCATAGACTACTTTACTAAGTGGGCCTAGTCCAAGCCTATAGTTAATCTAATGGGAAGACTGCAACCTTCTTCGTATTCAATCAGATTATCACCTGGTTTGGTATCCCAAGTGAGATTGTCACTGATCATGGCAGTCACCTTCAG
>JZKD02S2130049.1:0-14211 GCA_000966675.3 Picea glauca
ATTAACCTAACAATAAAAATAATAATAATGACATGATTAATCCACAATGGGGATTTAATCCAATAACAAAATAATAAGAATGCTCTTCGCAGTTACATTATTTCAACAAAATCTGTGTCTCGTACTTGTGAATGAATGCTGTGTGTGATTGCTGTTCTTTATACTATCTGCTTTATGTTTATAACTCTGGATTTCACAGTAAAGACTCACTGCCACTAAGATTAATGAGTCAAAGTTAAAAATGAGAGTAAATGGTTAATAATCTAAACTAACTGATTCACCCCCCCCTCTCAGTTAGTTCATACCTGTAACAGTGTCATCTGGCATTGGCTAACCTGCATCTGTCCTCCACCCACTTGTGCACTCTGAAGACATCATGCCACAGGTGAACAACCACGGAGGATAAGAGATGTTTTTTGACCAACTAAAATACCATGGAATTAGATATGGTGACCCTGTGGGGTCTTATATGGATTTGTTCTTTCCAAAGGCTTTGGAGCCTATAAATTTATTCCCCTTCTCAAAATTTGGGGGTATGGACAACATGGTTAACCTCATCTTCCTATGCCTATCATACCTCCATAGCATTTTATGGAGCATCTGTAGTAAAGAGAAGGGACAAATCACCAAGCAGTATGGGTGGCTATGGTGGAAATTTGCTTTCACCTAGCCCATGTATATACAGTTTTACTAGTTTAGGATTGTACATAAATAATCTCCCTTGAGCATGAATGTTTATTTTGTTTTTCTTTTACTTTTACTTTTCGGCCTGTATTTTCGGAAAGGTGTTTTGAGCTTGACTCCATAGCCCAACAACAGGCAACTGGAACTACAAAATGAGTTCTTAGAGCATCACAGGGACAACTCTATCCCCCATGGAGCCTAATGTTAGCAACATTTCTTGTCTTGGGCACAAGAGTACCCAGGTCTGCAGGTTGCACGAGAGGTGCCCAAACACAGAACGTAAAGCCCCATTTCAGGCTAAAAATCAAGTGAGCGAGCGAAATTATGTTGTCAATGGCCCAGATCCATCCATAGGAGCAGATCGACGGCCAGTGGGAAATCGCGGTTAGCGGAGTTGCACCGGGATTAGCGCGATGGGTAGCGTCTATATTACATGCAAGAAAGGATATCAGTCGTCCATCCAAAGGATGTGTGGCGCGAGATCTATTCACGTCGGCATTTCATCATTCGGGAGTTCGAAGGGTGAGGGTTTCATGTCGTTCTACATCTCAAAACCCCGAATCCCAAAACGTCGATAAGCGCCTTTGAAGCTAAGCCTATGGTCCAAGCACACCACATCTTCCACCTCTCACCCCGTGAACCATTCGACTGGTCCAGATGGCCCCTCGAGTTGACCAGGACCGTTCCCGACCCCAAGAAGGCAGTTATTGAAGTTGTTGGAGGTGGTTAGACATCGTCTCCGCCATAAATGGAAAGTCCGGCGAAGGACTAAAAGCTTGTCAATTCACCTGCAGGACAATCAGGAGTCCGATTGAGTCTGTCATAAGCGCACGATCGTCCAAAGTCTACATGCACAGACTGCCAGAAGACATGCAGACACAGTGTTTTAATTGTAGTGTCTCGTTTTCACTACTGTGGTTTGTTTTGAGTATATGTAGGCATTTTCGCCATTTTTGTAAGGCATCGATGGTAGAGTGAAGCTCCCAATGGTAATGTTTTAACACACTCTAGTTCTCTGGTTACGCATCTTTATGTGAGATTTCTTGTTTTATGACAGACAATCTTTCTTACTCCGTCTATTTTTCATCTTATGCTGTGAGAGTTCGTGAACGACTGATTCGTGTGAATTATTGCAATCATGTTATGATAAAGGATTTATTGTTGCATTGTTGTATTCTCCAGTATTTGCGTTTGAATGTAAGAAGATCTTGCGTTTAGATGCCTTCTCCTACAGTCTATTAGAAACCTGATGTTTACGACAGACCTTTGCACCTCTTTGATACAAGTCTTCCTCCTACTCATCTTTACTACAACTTATTGTCTGAAGTTTATCTAAGACCTTACCTAACTATGCATGCCTGGCCTAGTTTCGGAGTTGAAACAGTATCGTCCGAGTTTACTTCCATTCAATCACCCCTTTCATACACAAATCGTGACACAAACCAATGGGCGTCGGGATCTGCTCCTGCTGCAATCCAGGAGTGACTTCCGATGCTAACAAAAGGTATCGCCAATATGGGAATCATTCTTGAGCTTATCTTGATCAAATTCATTTAAGAAATTTTTTTGCAAGGCATGGGTATCTTGTAAATAATCATCCATACCAAATTTTGCATCATTGATTTCATCACCAACATTTGAAGAACTAGAGCTTCTATAGACTTTTTGAATTAACAACTCAGGATGTAGTGGGATTTTAATATATGGTTGAATCAACCATGTTTGGTATGATTCTTCTCCAATCTATGCTCATTTAGCAACCTTCTCTTAAATTTACATAGTAGTGGGTTGCAATGGTAGATAATAGACAAGTAGCTCATCATTCAAACCCTCATTGCAAACACATTGAACATAAAATCAATGATATTAGTAAACACAATGATTTTAGTATGTACACACATTAGAACACACATTTATTACACGCATTGTTAATACACATGCAACTAACCACTTTAGGGAAAAATGTCCAATTAACTAAGACAATTACATTAATTCCATTGAAAATCCAAAAGTACAATTATCCAATGACCTTTTTCTTATGCCCCAAGGGGACGTTTAAAGGTACCCCCGATGCAAGTTTCCTTTAATGAGTGTTTGATAGTCTACAAAAGTTATAGTTTATCAATAACTACTCACCAAAATAATAGTTTGTATTTAACAATATTTAGGTAATCAAATTGACTATACTAAGGACCACAAATTAACATAAGTGCTACTGAATGTTTGGGAGAAAAAAACACATGGAAAGGATAAACAATCCAAAATTTGCAACATCTATTTTAGACTTGGGAATTATGTAATTATTAACACAAACATAGAATTATGTGCCAATATTAGGCACATGGAGGGAAGACAACCAAGCACCATACACTTGGTGGGATAAAGTGGTTGTCCATTTGTATCTACTTACTTTCGATAAAATCTTTCTTTGGATAAGACCTTAGAGATTTTTGTTATTGTTCTGGTGGAATATTCCATGCTTTTGAACTGAATTTGATATTTGGATGCTACAAAGTTCAAGGGACAATTATTCAAATGCCAATAATGTGAGTGTGCTAATGGTAGCAAAAAATCAATAAGAATGTCGACATATAACTAAAAGGCAAGGGATAACTTGAAGGACTTGCGATCTTTTTTGATATTGTGTGATGAATCTTCAAGATCAACAATTTACCACTTTATTTTAATTTCCCTTGCATTTGAGCAAAAAACCACAATCAATACATGTATATAACTACAAATAATTTGATCAAAGGACATGTTATTTAGTTAGTTGAATGTAACATAATAACTTAGAATATACTTTGGAAGGTTTTTAGTAGTTGGTGAACCATATATTCTATAATGCATTGTTACCAGTGCGATTCAATTGATTAAGCACACTAACAACAAACCTTCACTAAAACCATCATAAGTATGAACCTGTGCAAAATAATATCCAGGGTTTATACTTCTATTTTGGCTGAAATGTGATTCTAGCAGTGCACTTATTGTTTTATGGTGCACTGTTGGTTAACTATTAAATGACCCACTTTACACTAAAAATGAGTTAAAAAAATATAACATGTTATTCATCAATGTGTAAAAAAACAAACTAAAAAAGAAAAAGTGTATTTCAATGCACAATTGTAGAAATAAGTTTAAGAAGACCCTAATCCATTGTTGTTACAAAAGCTAGAGGGGAGACTTGTGGAAGATATTCTTACCAAAGGAAAGATTTGAGGGGAGAGAATGATGTAGTAAGTTTCGTAAGGGGCCACCATAGGTTGTGTACCAATATGCATAAGATAAATCTCAAGTATGTAATTTCCTTCTCTACAACTCGATATATTTTCCTTCAATTTTTTAACACATTCCTTGTTTTTCCTTCAACGTTGTGAACCCTAGCTTTGTTTTCCCTTCCATTTAATTTTCTATTGGTATAAAACCTATCTTCATTGTTACTTCCTTTTATTTTTTTTGTCACTATAAATTATGACTTCATTGTTGCTTACCTTTACTTTTTTGTTGCTACAAACTCGATTTATTTTCTTTACCTTTCACAATGCTATTTTCTTTTTGGGGCTTAGACATTTGTTCCTTAGGGTTTCATTAGCTTGAAAAATGAATTCAATGTAAAATATGTCATCAATTACATGGGGCATTCTCATTGTGTTGGTTTTTATATTACAAATCCCATCCTTGTCAATATTTAATAAAAATGTTTTTAGGTTGCTCAATGCACACCATACAATAATGATGTACTATTGCATCTAATATTACATGTCACATTGCTCAGAAAATAAACCCACATATGCTTATGTCTTTGAATTTTGTATAGACACATTGGGATACATGGTGCATATTATACAAGGAGGTGGCATTGATGCATGGAATTTGGTAAGACACACTGGCATATCACATACCTCATGGGACATTGATGCATGCAACAGGTCTAGGAGAACCACTGGTTGTTACAAATATTTTATTCAAATTGATTGGTTTGTAAAACATATTTCATAATTTTCATATGTTGCTATGCAGGTCTTTAAAGATTATAAGATGGTTGATAGAAGATGGAATCAAATTTACTACAATGAATGTGAGGGAAACATGCTAGAAAGAAAACATAGAAACTCTCTTGAATTTTTAATATATAATTAAAATATTTTGTAATATATGTGGGTTTACACAAAGTGTATTGGTTAATGTCTATCATGCATAGAAAAAACTTCTAAAAACTTGAAAATATAGTTTTACGAAAATGTTGGAAACATGTGAAGGTGAATCAAAAGGTGATCATTATGTCATTTTATTTTGATTTTTTAAAACTCTTTTAATTTGTAAGAATAATAGCTAACGTGTTTCAATAATCCGATTTCACATATGTTGAATGTTGTGCAAGGCACACTAATGGAATAATAAAAGGCCCTTTTACGAAGAAAATAATTACAAAGGATGAATTGGTCATTATTTCATTTGGAGTGGTGTTGGAAGTTAATGGCCAAGGAAAATGATGTAAATAATGTAAATAATGTAAATACATACCTTTCACTTAAATTACAAAGATCTATCAAGTGAATACAAGAACCATATTATCACATATTTGCAACAAGCATAGTATAACAATGGGCAATGAGATATGACAAACTTGCAACAAAAAATATGGACAATAGAAAAATTTAAGAAAAAATTAGAAGTTTTTATTTCTTTAAGTATTACTTTTATATGTATATACTAGTCAAAAACATTATCAAATTATGAAATATTCTTGCTATATTTTCCTCATAGAAATATCAAGTGCTTTTTATGTTTTTAGTGTATATTTTTTTGTTTCAAAGATTAAGAAAATTAAAGACAATGAAATAGATTATATACAGAATATGTCAATATGGATGTTCAAAAAAGTGTACACCTTTCAAGTAGTGGGGGTTATAATTTATTAGTGAAATCAATCCTAACTCTTCAAAGAAACACAAGTACATTATAAAAAAAACATATTATGTCACTATTATGGACAAAAGTCGTTCCTTGGACCCAAGTGAATGAAAGTGCAATGATATAGTTTCTAGAAAAAACACCTCATAACCAGGTTCAATATCCCTTATGTTCTATTGTTTGATAATGCATCATATTTTTTTCATTAAAACTGATTCTATATGCCTTTGCTAAATGAACAATAATTCGATATTTAACCAATTACTATCCTTGGGGAATGTTGTAGATGATTCCATAAACACAAATCTCATTCAAATTTTAAAAGTGATTGTAGTTGACCATCAATGGAATCGACATAATGCTCTTCCCAATGCTCTATGAGAAGATCAAGTCACTCCCGAAGCCGCTCTAGGTACATCTCCTTATTTCCTTGTGTATGGAAAATAATTCATCCTTCCTTCAACTATTTTATCACCTTCTCTTCAATTATCCCAATCAGCTAGGGGGGGGGAAGTTCCACAACCATCCATAATAGAATTAACGCCTTACATAAGTTATAAGAGGAGTGTGAAAAATCTAAGTAGAAATTTGCATCCCATCAAAAAATTGTTAAAAGATGGTTTGACAAATACTTAGTTGGGAATAAGGACTTTTAGATAGGAGATTTGATGCTTAAGTGGTACAAACCCAGTGAGCTAAAGGGTAAACATTTGAAATTTCAACAACTTTGTATAGGTCCCTTTTAGGTGGCTGAAAAACTTGGCCTTGACACTTATAGACTATAGAACATGGAGGTGAAGATGGTTTTACACAACAAAATTCCTCACTTCGACAGTGTCACACTTTCATTGTCACAAGTGTTGTAAGTGTCACACTTTTGTCACAAGTGTTGTAAGTGTCGCATCTCAAACGACACCATGAAAACACTTGCTACAACCCCTAAAACATGTTGGAAGAATAAGCCCCATCATCCTACAACCAAAACAAATGTTTTTACTAGGGAATTATTCATCTTGGTAACTTTTTGGAAGACCAATGCTCCCTTGCTCATACATAGGGAGTGCTAGCGCTCCTTATCCATTTCAGGGGGGAATTTGTAGCGCTATGTTTCCCATTTTAAGGGAGCGCTGAGTTGGTTGAGGAAATATTGGAAGAAATCTCACTTTCTTCTAAATATATCTATGGATGGATTGGGTTAGTTTGGCTTGAATCGAACTCTAGGGTTGTATCTAAGGAAGATATCACAATTATTGGAGATATATCCTCAACTAATCCAAATATACCCAAGGTGGTTGAGCCTCTCAAAGTTTATAAATGTAGGCATTGCCATGGTGAAAAATAGGAGAAAACCAACAAAACATTGTTATTTTGATTGTGGATATTTCGAGCAAGGGTTGGATGAGGAGGACTTGGAGAGGCTGTTGCAACATCATATGAATATTGTAAGTTTCATTTTGAAGTTCTCATCTAATATACTTGGCCTATTTCCTTCAANAGTAAAGAGAAGGGACAAATCACCAAGCAGTATGGGTGGCTATGGTGGAAATTTGCTTTCACCTAGCCCATGTATATACAGTTTTACTAGTTTAGGATTGTACATAAATAATCTCCCTTGAGCATGAATGTTTATTTTGTTTTTCTTTTACTTTTACTTTTCGGCCTGTATTTTCGGAAAGGTGTTTTGAGCTTGACTCCATAGCCCAACAACAGGCAACTGGAACTACAAAATGAGTTCTTAGAGCATCACAGGGACAACTCTATCCCCCATGGAGCCTAATGTTAGCAACATTTCTTGTCTTGGGCACAAGAGTACCCAGGTCTGCAGGTTGCACGAGAGGTGCCCAAACACAGAACGTAAAGCCCCATTTCAGGCTAAAAATCAAGTGAGCGAGCGAAATTATGTTGTCAATGGCCCAGATCCATCCATAGGAGCAGATCGACGGCCAGTGGGAAATCGCGGTTAGCGGAGTTGCACCGGGATTAGCGCGATGGGTAGCGTCTATATTACATGCAAGAAAGGATATCAGTCGTCCATCCAAAGGATGTGTGGCGCGAGATCTATTCACGTCGGCATTTCATCATTCGGGAGTTCGAAGGGTGAGGGTTTCATGTCGTTCTACATCTCAAAACCCCGAATCCCAAAACGTCGATAAGCGCCTTTGAAGCTAAGCCTATGGTCCAAGCACACCACATCTTCCACCTCTCACCCCGTGAACCATTCGACTGGTCCAGATGGCCCCTCGAGTTGACCAGGACCGTTCCCGACCCCAAGAAGGCAGTTATTGAAGTTGTTGGAGGTGGTTAGACATCGTCTCCGCCATAAATGGAAAGTCCGGCGAAGGACTAAAAGCTTGTCAATTCACCTGCAGGACAATCAGGAGTCCGATTGAGTCTGTCATAAGCGCACGATCGTCCAAAGTCTACATGCACAGACTGCCAGAAGACATGCAGACACAGTGTTTTAATTGTAGTGTCTCGTTTTCACTACTGTGGTTTGTTTTGAGTATATGTAGGCATTTTCGCCATTTTTGTAAGGCATCGATGGTAGAGTGAAGCTCCCAATGGTAATGTTTTAACACACTCTAGTTCTCTGGTTACGCATCTTTATGTGAGATTTCTTGTTTTATGACAGACAATCTTTCTTACTCCGTCTATTTTTCATCTTATGCTGTGAGAGTTCGTGAACGACTGATTCGTGTGAATTATTGCAATCATGTTATGATAAAGGATTTATTGTTGCATTGTTGTATTCTCCAGTATTTGCGTTTGAATGTAAGAAGATCTTGCGTTTAGATGCCTTCTCCTACAGTCTATTAGAAACCTGATGTTTACGACAGACCTTTGCACCTCTTTGATACAAGTCTTCCTCCTACTCATCTTTACTACAACTTATTGTCTGAAGTTTATCTAAGACCTTACCTAACTATGCATGCCTGGCCTAGTTTCGGAGTTGAAACAGTATCGTCCGAGTTTACTTCCATTCAATCACCCCTTTCATACACAAATCGTGACACAAACCAATGGGCGTCGGGATCTGCTCCTGCTGCAATCCAGGAGTGACTTCCGATGCTAACAAAAGGTATCGCCAATATGGGAATCATTCTTGAGCTTATCTTGATCAAATTCATTTAAGAAATTTTTTTGCAAGGCATGGGTATCTTGTAAATAATCATCCATACCAAATTTTGCATCATTGATTTCATCACCAACATTTGAAGAACTAGAGCTTCTATAGACTTTTTGAATTAACAACTCAGGATGTAGTGGGATTTTAATATATGGTTGAATCAACCATGTTTGGTATGATTCTTCTCCAATCTATGCTCATTTAGCAACCTTCTCTTAAATTTACATAGTAGTGGGTTGCAATGGTAGATAATAGACAAGTAGCTCATCATTCAAACCCTCATTGCAAACACATTGAACATAAAATCAATGATATTAGTAAACACAATGATTTTAGTATGTACACACATTAGAACACACATTTATTACACGCATTGTTAATACACATGCAACTAACCACTTTAGGGAAAAATGTCCAATTAACTAAGACAATTACATTAATTCCATTGAAAATCCAAAAGTACAATTATCCAATGACCTTTTTCTTATGCCCCAAGGGGACGTTTAAAGGTACCCCCGATGCAAGTTTCCTTTAATGAGTGTTTGATAGTCTACAAAAGTTATAGTTTATCAATAACTACTCACCAAAATAATAGTTTGTATTTAACAATATTTAGGTAATCAAATTGACTATACTAAGGACCACAAATTAACATAAGTGCTACTGAATGTTTGGGAGAAAAAAACACATGGAAAGGATAAACAATCCAAAATTTGCAACATCTATTTTAGACTTGGGAATTATGTAATTATTAACACAAACATAGAATTATGTGCCAATATTAGGCACATGGAGGGAAGACAACCAAGCACCATACACTTGGTGGGATAAAGTGGTTGTCCATTTGTATCTACTTACTTTCGATAAAATCTTTCTTTGGATAAGACCTTAGAGATTTTTGTTATTGTTCTGGTGGAATATTCCATGCTTTTGAACTGAATTTGATATTTGGATGCTACAAAGTTCAAGGGACAATTATTCAAATGCCAATAATGTGAGTGTGCTAATGGTAGCAAAAAATCAATAAGAATGTCGACATATAACTAAAAGGCAAGGGATAACTTGAAGGACTTGCGATCTTTTTTGATATTGTGTGATGAATCTTCAAGATCAACAATTTACCACTTTATTTTAATTTCCCTTGCATTTGAGCAAAAAACCACAATCAATACATGTATATAACTACAAATAATTTGATCAAAGGACATGTTATTTAGTTAGTTGAATGTAACATAATAACTTAGAATATACTTTGGAAGGTTTTTAGTAGTTGGTGAACCATATATTCTATAATGCATTGTTACCAGTGCGATTCAATTGATTAAGCACACTAACAACAAACCTTCACTAAAACCATCATAAGTATGAACCTGTGCAAAATAATATCCAGGGTTTATACTTCTATTTTGGCTGAAATGTGATTCTAGCAGTGCACTTATTGTTTTATGGTGCACTGTTGGTTAACTATTAAATGACCCACTTTACACTAAAAATGAGTTAAAAAAATATAACATGTTATTCATCAATGTGTAAAAAAACAAACTAAAAAAGAAAAAGTGTATTTCAATGCACAATTGTAGAAATAAGTTTAAGAAGACCCTAATCCATTGTTGTTACAAAAGCTAGAGGGGAGACTTGTGGAAGATATTCTTACCAAAGGAAAGATTTGAGGGGAGAGAATGATGTAGTAAGTTTCGTAAGGGGCCACCATAGGTTGTGTACCAATATGCATAAGATAAATCTCAAGTATGTAATTTCCTTCTCTACAACTCGATATATTTTCCTTCAATTTTTTAACACATTCCTTGTTTTTCCTTCAACGTTGTGAACCCTAGCTTTGTTTTCCCTTCCATTTAATTTTCTATTGGTATAAAACCTATCTTCATTGTTACTTCCTTTTATTTTTTTTGTCACTATAAATTATGACTTCATTGTTGCTTACCTTTACTTTTTTGTTGCTACAAACTCGATTTATTTTCTTTACCTTTCACAATGCTATTTTCTTTTTGGGGCTTAGACATTTGTTCCTTAGGGTTTCATTAGCTTGAAAAATGAATTCAATGTAAAATATGTCATCAATTACATGGGGCATTCTCATTGTGTTGGTTTTTATATTACAAATCCCATCCTTGTCAATATTTAATAAAAATGTTTTTAGGTTGCTCAATGCACACCATACAATAATGATGTACTATTGCATCTAATATTACATGTCACATTGCTCAGAAAATAAACCCACATATGCTTATGTCTTTGAATTTTGTATAGACACATTGGGATACATGGTGCATATTATACAAGGAGGTGGCATTGATGCATGGAATTTGGTAAGACACACTGGCATATCACATACCTCATGGGACATTGATGCATGCAACAGGTCTAGGAGAACCACTGGTTGTTACAAATATTTTATTCAAATTGATTGGTTTGTAAAACATATTTCATAATTTTCATATGTTGCTATGCAGGTCTTTAAAGATTATAAGATGGTTGATAGAAGATGGAATCAAATTTACTACAATGAATGTGAGGGAAACATGCTAGAAAGAAAACATAGAAACTCTCTTGAATTTTTAATATATAATTAAAATATTTTGTAATATATGTGGGTTTACACAAAGTGTATTGGTTAATGTCTATCATGCATAGAAAAAACTTCTAAAAACTTGAAAATATAGTTTTACGAAAATGTTGGAAACATGTGAAGGTGAATCAAAAGGTGATCATTATGTCATTTTACTTTGATTTTTTAAAACTCTTTTAATTTGTAAGAATAATAGCTAACGTGTTTCAATCATCCGATTTCACATATGTTGAATGTTGTGCAAGGCACACTAATGGAATAATAAAAGGCCCTTTTACGAAGAAAATAATTACAAAGGATGAATTGGTCATTAGTTCATTTGGAGTGGTGTTGGAAGTTAATGGCCAAGGAAAATGATGTAAATAATGTAAATACATACCTTTCACTTAAATTACAAAGATCTATAAAGTGAATACAAAAACCATATTATCACATATTTGCAACAAAAAATATGGACAATAGAAAAATTTAAGAAAAAATTAGAAGTTTTTATTTCTTTAAGTATTACTTTTATATGTATATACTAGTCAAAAACATTATCAAATTATGAAATATTCTTGCTATATTTTCCTCATAGAAATATCAAGTGCTTTTTATGTTTTTAGTGTATATTTTTTTGTTTCAAAGATTAAGAAAATTAAAGACAATGAAATAGATTATATACAGAATATGTCAATATGGATGTTCAAAAAAGTGTACACCTTTCAAGTAGTGGGGGTTATAATTTATTAGTGAAATCAATCCTAACTCTTCAAAGAAACACAAGTACATTATAAAAAAAACATATTATGTCACTATTATGGACAAAAGTCGTTCCTTGGACCCAAGTGAATGAAAGTGCAATGATATAGTTTCTAGAAAAAACACCTCATAACCAGGTTCAATATCCCTTATGTTCTATTGTTTGATAATGCATCATATTTTTTTCATTAAAACTGATTCTATATGCCTTTGCTAAATGAACAATAATTCGATATTTAACCAATTACTATCCTTGGGGAATGTTGTAGATGATTCCATAAACACAAATCTCATTCAAATTTTAAAAGTGATTGTAGTTGACCATCAATGGAATCGACATAATGCTCTTCCCAATGCTCTATGAGAAGATCAAGTCACTCCCGAAGCCGCTCTAGGTACATCTCCTTATTTCCTTGTGTATGGAAAATAATTCATCCTTCCTTCAACTATTTTATCACCTTCTCTTCAATTATCCCAATCAGCTAGGGGGGGGGAAGTTCCACAACCATCCATAATAGAATTAACGCCTTACATAAGTTATAAGAGGAGTGTGAAAAATCTAAGTAGAAATTTGCATCCCATCAAAAAATTGTTAAAAGATGGTTTGACAAATACTTAGTTGGGAATAAGGACTTTTAGATAGGAGATTTGATGCTTAAGTGGTACAAACCCAGTGAGCTAAAGGGTAAACATTTGAAATTTCAACAACTTTGTATAGGTCCCTTTTAGGTGGCTGAAAAACTTGGCCTTGACACTTATAGACTATAGAACATGGAGGTGAAGATGGTTTTACACAACAAAATTCCTCACTTCGACAGTGTCACACTTTCATTGTCACAAGTGTTGTAAGTGTCACACTTTTGTCACAAGTGTTGTAAGTGTCGCATCTCAAACGACACCATGAAAACACTTGCTACAACCCCTAAAACATGTTGGAAGAATAAGCCCCATCATCCTACAACCAAAACAAATGTTTTTACTAGGGAATTATTCATCTTGGTAACTTTTTGGAAGACCAATGCTCCCTTGCTCATACATAGGGAGTGCTAGCGCTCCTTATCCATTTCAGGGGGGAATTTGTAGCGCTATGTTTCCCATTTTAAGGGAGCGCTGAGTTGGTTGAGGAAATATTGGAAGAAATCTCACTTTCTTCTAAATATATCTATGGATGGATTGGGTTAGTTTGGCTTGAATCGAACTCTAGGGTTGTATCTAAGGAAGATATCACAATTATTGGAGATATATCCTCAACTAATCCAAATATACCCAAGGTGGTTGAGCCTCTCAAAGTTTATAAATGTAGGCATTGCCATGGTGAAAAATAGGAGAAAACCAACAAAACATTGTTATTTTGATTGTGGATATTTCGAGCAAGGGTTGGATGAGGAGGACTTGGAGAGGCTGTTGCAACATCATATGAATATTGTAAGTTTCATTTTGAAGTTCTCATCTAATATACTTGGCCTATTTCCTTCAATTATGTGATTTCATGTGCTTGTCTATGTTTAATTTGATTTGCATAGATGAATTTGCTTTGCCTAATCCATTAGAGTAAAAGGAAGTCGCTTGTTTCTTGTTGTTCATTGCAAGTGTTTATTTGTTCTAGAATTTTTATCAATATTGCAGACAGGAGCAACTAGGATGATAGTCATGAACATAGTACATCCTATTTCACCTTCTCCTCACTTTTTCGATAAGCAAAATCACTTTATAGGAATGGTAGTGTCCAAATGATTGTTTCTGTCCGGGTATAGGGGTCAATAATCCAAGGGAAAGTTTAGTTGTCCATGGCAGAATATTTTCGTAACATAAATTGGCGACTCCACTAGGGATCGAACCCATAATCTTCGGCTTCTCGATCAACGCCCCCCTCAATTAATTAAGGGAGCGTTGATCTTGTTCGATGCTCTAGGGCTTTCCAAGGAGCCCAAGATCATGAAATAAAGGTTGAAATTAGAAAATAATACATGCAAATGAAGGAGAAATGATAGAGAACCAACTTGATCTAGAAGGAATTGTGAATGGTCGCATGTAGCTCCCAGCACAATCAACGTCAAAAAATCACTCCAAAAGGGGAAAAACTAAAAACTCTGAAAGATCATGAAATAAAGGTTGAAAGAAAAAATAAAAATGGTAAAAAAAAGGTGAGAATGAT
>JZKD02S2130060.1:14028-38751 GCA_000966675.3 Picea glauca
TGTTCATCTAGGTGAGGTGAAAGAGGAGGAGGAGGAATATGTGATACCTCCTCATGATCTGGGTGAGGTGAAGAAGGAGGAGGATTTGGAGAAGGACGATCACGACCACCCTCATCAATCAATGGGGTATTGGACGAGCAGGTCGTACTGGAAGAAGATTTGTGCCTATCATCGGGATCCCTCCTCACTGCAAGTAGCCTGGCAGCTCTGATGATATGACACATAAGAGGCATCAAATCATGAGGAATCTCCATCCAAAGCTCCAAGAGAACAGGATTTTCCTTGATGTCTCGCATTAGAGCAGGGCATACTCCCACCTCAGTCAAAATTGCAGAGAGTCGGTCACCCAACTCCAACCTCAATCTGGTATCGAGCCTACAATGCACGTTGTCGGGTATCTGCACCCGAGGATCCTGACCCGTCGTGGCCTCAGTCATCATCTTCTCATCGTCATCTACTGGGGGAGGAGGCACATCCTCAATGAAAGTGCCAATATCTGCAAAATATATAGTATAGAATAATAATTACATAGTTAATTCATTAAACAATTTAATAAAACAAGTTAAAGAACGTGTTAGAATTATTTTATTCTAATTAAGTAAGACAATAAAATGAAACTGTATTAATTTAAACAAAACACTAATATTACCTATATCATCTGGTGTGAAGAGGATATTCAGACATCCTCGCCAATCCAAACCTGCGTAAGGACACGACACCATGATGAACATGTGATCTGCCACACTACCTAGTAGCCCTAGTGCATCTAGCTAAATCATGGCCAGAAACTCTGGTTGGCCCCTCTCGGGCATCATCTCCCCCCACATGTGCATCTGCACATGAATCCTCAGTCTAGCAGGATGATGTAAAAAAGTTGGCCTCATCTCTGGAAACCTCTCAAAAAATAAGCAAAATAGCTCTGAGGCAAAATGGAAGTTTGACCTCCCAAGTATCATAGCACGAAATTTGTTGAGCGCTATGCAAAACTACGGCAAAAAAATAGCAGACCATATGATACACCGTGGCCTCTGTACCAATGAATCAACATAATACAAAAGAGGGCAGCTAATGCGCCTCCCATCACTGGTAAAGTGGGCCATGGTAGTCACTAACAGTGAGAGGCACCTCAATTGCAACACCTACTACGACATCTAGGAATTGGGGAAAATCCTCCCCTCTCCTGGATAGCCCATTAATAAAGTAAATATCCTCTTTAGTGGGATGGTACCACTGATCTGGACCCACACGGAAATCATATCGATGGACATCCTATCGATGGATCAGATGCACCAACAAACCAGAGTGCCCCTTAAGGGATGTATCCTCCTCATAGTACTTAAGGAGGCCTAAATCCCTCAAGAGAACATGATTCGATGCAGTAATAGGGCGAGGGTACAAATCCCTCTCCCTCGCCTCTCATTCTCCTACAACATTCTATAGGTCCACCCTTTTCTCCTGTTGCTCTCTTCGCTCACGTCTTTGCATGATTAACGTATGAAGTACACTAGCCTCACTCATACATAAAACATAAAAAAAGAATCTATTGAATAGTAAATTTATCTATAAATACAGAAAAATAACTTCCTTCAAAAAATAAGTCAATTGCATGAACGGTGCGCCCAAAAAATAGTCACACATCGGCGGTGGTGCGTGTGTGTGTGTGTGTGTGTGTGTATATATATTATGAGCACCGTTCATGGTGCATCTATGTAAAGTAACACACCGAACAAAATATGTTTTACTATGTTATGCGGTGCATTGAAAAACAATACTGTACCGGGGCGCTACACTACAACACATACGCCACAGTGCATTACATTTATCCTACGCACCGCTTATACCAAAAAAAAAAATTAAAATCTTAACACACGTAAGCAATTATTTAGAAATTATCAAAAAAGTGGTGTGTATACGTTCACTACACGCACCAGTGCGTGTAACGAACATCAACATTTTTCACATAAACTTTTCCAAATTTTTTAGTACGGAACTTTTTGCGGTGCATTCTAGTCGTTACTGTCGCACCACGTACGATGACACCAAAAAATTTACAGAGTGCACTACAACACAATGTTAGATTTCTCAATGATGCGTTTGATAAACATGAACACCTCAATGTGCACGTTTACCAATGTTGAAATATTGTAACTTCGAAGAATATTCTAATTATATTTGATTTATTATCCTATAGATCAAATCCCCTTTTGTGGATTGATCATGTCGGGACTTGTATAAGACCAAATCTCCTTTTGTGGATTGGTCAAACCATACTTATATAGTAGCATATTGTAAAGTCATCCCCTAGGGTTTATAAAGTGCTTTTAACCACTCTTGGAAAAATTTGGCTCTACTAAGTGAAGAGACATAACCCTAGAACCTCCTCAATGAGTATTTATAAGTGAGGATGGTGCCTCACTTGTTCATTCACTCACTCACTCATCTAGTGCGCATCTTTTGAAGGCAGTTGTAGTTGCAAGAGGAAGGAGAAGAGAGGCGCATACTCAGTCCTCGTTTATTCTTGGAGTTTTGGTCTTAGCCTTGGCATTCTATTGGCAATCTATTATTGACGAAGTTTTTGTTGGGTTTGCTCCCTCATGAGGGTTTCTCGAGATAAAATGTTGTGTACCTTGTGATTGTGTTTCTTTAGTGATCCTCTTTATGATGTTGTTTTGGAAATGCATTGAATGCTCTAGTAAATTGAAAATAACCTAATAACAACATTAAATTTAACATGGTATTAAAGATTGACTAAATAAAGCACCTTTCATTGGGTATCTAAAAATGTCATTGTTGTCGTACAAGCAAATTAGGTCTTTTTACTGAAGAGGAATTTTTTTACCAAAAACCATATAGGGAAGTGCACTCTACCCTAGCACATCCTTTGGCAGATTGAGTGAACATTTTTAGTGGTTAGACTCTCCAGAAATTCAAACCCTATTTTTGACTGGTACTAGAAAACCAGGAAACCAAAACCAGTACCAGAAGTACAAGTCCAAAAGTACACAAGTCAAGTTTCAAGGTGTAAAACTTGGAATTTTTTGAAACAGTCAGCTCTAGCCAACTTGCCTCAGCCCAACACATCTCCAGGTAAGTTCAAATTCATTTTCTAAGCACCTTCATTTTCTGGTCATTTTCCTAGCTCTAGGTCAATATGTATGCAAGCACCAAGCTTGTTGACAAGTTAGAAGGTGTGGAAAATTTCCATGCTTGGAAGTATAGAATTGGACTCATTCTTGAAGAGAATGACCTTGCAATATTCATAAAAGAAAATGTACCAGAACCCGAAGAAGAAGAAGCATCCAAAGAGAAGTACAAGAAGGATATGATTAGGGCCAAAAGAATAATTGTAGATTCCATTAAAGATAACTTGATCCCTCAATTTTCTTCTAAGAATACTCCAAAATATATGTTTGATTCCCTAACCAGAATGTATGAAGGAAAGAACATCAACCGGAAGATGAATATGAGAACCCAACTCAAGAATACAAAGATGCAGAAACGAGAAATAGTTCAAGACTATTTCTCTAGGGTTTCTCAATTCAAGAAATAGTTAGAAACAATTGGATACAACTTAGATGAAGATGAACTCATAATAAAAACTCTTAATGGTCTCACAAGACCTTGGGATGCCTTCATCCAAACTATCTGTGCAAGAAAATAGAAACTCTAATTTGGCATTCTATGGGAAGAATGTGTTCAAGAAGAAGCAAGAGTGGTCAACCGAGAAGTTGTACTATTAAGGGATGAAGATCAAGCTCTGGCTGCTCATACTAAAGGAGGAAAGAAAATGTCTCATTTCCAAAAAGAGACCCATTTTCATAAAGAATCTCACCCTCCAAAGAAATTCCAGAAATATCATAAGGGTCAAAGAAAGGGAAAAGAATTATCTTCTTAGCAATGTTATCATTGTGATAAGATGGGACACATTGCTAAGAACTGTCCTACCAGAAAGGAAGAATACAAAAACAGAAATAATAAAATACATCATTCCCATGCAGCTGAAGATGATGAGCCACCCAAGAAATTGACTAAAGAAGAAATTAAAGATTATGTTTTGTTTTCATCCCTCTCAGGATTTGTGATACCTGGAGAGGATACTTGGCTCATAGATAGCAGTGCCTCTAAGAACATGACAGGATAAAAAGACATTCTCTCTAGCCTTACATAAAAGGACTTCCCCCAAAAATTTTCACTTGGAGATGATTATAAGTACCCTATCAAAAGAATGTGAGAATCCACTTACAAATTGGATTCAGGAACTTCGATGAGAATGAAGGATGTACTTTATGTACCAGGTTTGACAAATAACTTACTTTCTATATCATCCATAGATAATAAAGGTTTCATGGTTGCATTCATAGATGTTGAAGTTCTTATGTGGACTAAAGGAAAAACTATAGAAGATGCAGTTGTTATTGGTACAAAAGAAGAATTTTTGTACAAGTTAAAAGATCACTCAGATGTAGCCTTAACTCACTCTACCGAAAGTCCTTCTGAACTTTGGCATAGAATACTATCTCACATTAACTACAAAGCCTTACCATATGTAAGCAAGGTAGTTACAGGTTTACCATAACTTAAGGTTGATCATAAAGGTGTATGCAAGGGATGTGCACAAGGAAAGAACATAAATAATCCTTTCCCAAAGAGAGACAGTAAAGCAGAAGGAAACTTTGAGCTCATCCACTCATATTTATGCAGTCCAATGCCATCAATATCTCTAAGCGGGTATGTATAATATGCATCATTTATTGATGATTACTTTCGTAATACTTGGGTTTATTTCTTTAAATCAAAAGATGAAGTACTCAGAAAGTTCAAGGAATTCAAAGCCTTGGTAGAAAACCTATCTGAAAGGAAAATCAAGATACTCAGGTCAGATAATGAAGGACAGTACACCTCAAATGAATTTGGAATCTTTTGCAGAGATTTCGGGATTAATAGGGAGCTCACCACTCCCTAAAATCCTCAACAAAATGGTGTAGTGGAAAGAAAGAATAGAACAATTATGGAAGCAATAAAAACTATGATTCACAATCAAGATATTCCAATGCACTTATGGGCTGAAGCAGCAAGAATAGAAGCTTATGTCCAAAACATATTATCCCATAGTGCGCTTGGATTCGAAACCCCTCAAAGAAATATTCATTGGAAAGAAGCCAAAAGTAAGCCATCTAAAAATATTTGGTTATCCAATTTTTGTACACATTCCAAAAGAAAAGAGAACTAAGTTGGATCCTTCAGGAAAGAAGGGAGTCTTTGTTGGATACTATGAGATCTCCAAGGCCTTCAAAATTTATATACCAGGTTACCACCATATTGAGATCAACATATATGTAACCTTTGATGAATATGTAGCACTCAAAAGATCAAGGAAATGCCAGCTTGAAGAAGTATGTGAAGAAGAACATGCGGCTCCCAGAGTTGCAAAACCAGTGAAGGAAGTTACAGTTACCCCTAATGATGATATTCCAGAAGATCATGATATGATAGAATCTCAAGAACCTCCCCATATGACAATCTCTCACAAGAGCAAGCCAGCTTGGGCAAGGGAACTTATTCAATATGCAAAGAAGTATGGTGCTCCAGAAGGAACCATGAGACAAAGCAAGAAACCTAATCCATTCTCCATCTATATGGCCTTGATGTGTGATATCATAGAAAAGGAACCTACTTGTTTTGAAGAAGCCATTTAGAAGAAAGAATGGGTGGATTCCATGACAAAAGAATACTATTCCATTATAAAGAATGATGCATGCGAAGTAGTTCTTAGACCAAAGAATAAATATGTGGTATCTTCCAAGTGGATATACAAGATAAAACATGCAGCAGGCGGAAGTATTGAAAAACATAAAGATATATGTGTGGCTCATGGTTTTTTTGAAAAGGAAGGTATTGATTATGAAGAGACATTTTCTCATGTAGTTGGATACACTTGTATCAGAACCATCATAGCTCTTGCAACCAAGATGAAGTGGAAGTTTCACCAGATGGATGTGAAAACAACCTTCTTAAATGGTGTTATTGAAGAAGTGTATATAGAACAACCACAAGGGTTTGAAGTTGAAGATAGAAAAACTCATATCCACAGGTTGAAGAAAGCTCTATACTAACTTAAGAAAGATCCTAGAGCTTCGTATGGAAGAATTGATAGTTTCCTGACAAGCTTAGGCTTTACCAAGAGTAAAGTTGATTCTAACCTTTACATTTATCAGTGATGCATTTGGAAAACATCAATGCCTCGGTGTGCACATTTACCAATGTTGAAATATTGTAACTTCGAAGAATATTCTAATTATATTCAAGTTATTATCATATAGATCAAATCCCCTTTTCTGGATTGATGATATCAGGACTTGTATAAGACCAAATCCCCTTTTGTGGATTGGTCAAACCATACTTATATAGTGGCATATTGTAAATTCAGCCGCTAGGGTTTATAAAGTGGTTTTAACCACTCTTGGAAGAAGTTGGCCCTACTAAGTGAACAGTCATAACCCTAGTGCCTCCTTAATGAGTATTTATAAGTGAGGATGGATCCTCACTTGTTCATTCACTCACTCACTCATCTAGTGTGCATATTTTAAAGGCAATTGCAGTTGCAAGAGGAAGGAGAAGAGAGTCGCATGCTCAGTCCTAGTTTATTCTTGGAGTTTTGGTCTTAGACTTGGAATTGTATTGGAAATCTATCATTGAGGAATTTTTTGTTGGGTTTTCTCCCTCATTAAGATTTCCCAGGAAAAAATGTTGTGTACCTTGTGATTGTGTTTCTTTCAATGATCCTCTTAATTTTTTTTGTTTTGGAAATGCATTGAATTCTCTAGTAATGAAAATAATCTAATAACAGCATTAAATTTAACATGGTATCAGAGCTTGACTAAATAGAGCACCTTTCATTGGGTATCTAAAAACGTCATTATTGTCGTACAAGGAAATTAGGGATTTTCACTGAAGAGAATTTTTTTACCAAAAACCATATAGGGAAGTGCACCCTACCCCAGTGTATCCTTTGGCATCTTGAGCACACATTTTAAGTGGCCAGACTCTCCAGAAAGTTAAACCCTAGTTTTGAATGGTACTAGAAAACCAGGAAACTAGAATGAGTACCAGAAGTACAAGCCCAAAAGTGCGCGGGTCAAGTTTCAAGCGGTAAAACTTGGAATTTTCTGAAATGGTCAGCTCTAGCCAACTCACCTCATCCCAGAACATCTTCTGGTAAGTTCATATTCATTTTCTGAGGACGTTCATTTCCTAGTCATTTTCCTAGCTCCAGGTCAAGATGTCTGCAAGCACCAATCTTGTTCACAAGTTATAAGGTGTGGAAAATTTCCATGCCTGGAAGTACAGAATTGGACTCATTCTTAAAGAGAATGACCTTGCAAAATTCATAAAATAAAATGTACCAAAACCCGAAGAAGAAGCATCCAAAGAGAAGTACAAGAAGGATATGATTAGGGCCAAAAGAATAATTGCATATTCCATTAAAGATCACTTGATCCCTCGAGTGTCTTCTAAGAATACTCCAAAATATATGTTTGATTCCCTAACCAAAATGTATGAAGGAAAGAACATCAACCAAAATATGAATCTGAGAACCCAACTCAAGAATACAAATATGCAGAAAGGAGAAACAGATCAAGACTATTTCTCTAGGGTTTTTCAATTTAAGGAACAGTTAGAAGAAATTGGAGACAACTTAGATGAATATTAACTCATAATGACAACTCTTAATGGTCTCACAAGACCTTGGGATTACTTCATCCAAACTATTTGTGCAAGAAAAGAGAAACTCCAATTTGGCAGTCTATGGAAATAATGTGTTCAAGAAGAAGAAAGAGTGGTCAACCGAGAAGCCATACTATTAAGGGATGAATATCAAGCCCTGGCTTCTCATACTAAAGGAGGAAATAAAAGGTCTCATTTTGAAAAAGATGCCCATTTTCATAAAGAAACTCACCCTCCAAAGAGATTCCAGAAATATCATAAGGGTCAAAGAAAGGGAAAACACTTCTCTTCTTATCAATGTTATCATTATTATAATATGGGACACATTGCTAAGAAATGTCATGCCGGAAAGGAAGAATACAAAAAGAGAAATAACAAAAGACTTCATCTGAAGATGATGAGCCACCAAAGAAGTTGACTAAATAAAAAATTGAACATTATGTTTTGTTTTCATCCCTTTCAGGATCTGTGATACATGGAGAGGATACTTGGCTCATAGATAGCAGTGCCTCTAAGAACATGGAAGAATAGAACGACATTCTCTCTTTCCTTATAGAAAAGGACTTCCCCCAGAAAGTTTCACTTGGAGATGATTATCAGTACCCTATCAAAGGAATGGGAGAATTTGCCTACAAATTGGATTCAGGAACTCCGATGAGAATGAAGGACGTGCTCTATGTACTAGGTTTGAAAAAGAACTTACTTTCTATCTCATCCCTAGATAAGAAAGGTTTCAAGGTTGCATTCATAGATGGTGAAGTTCTTATGTGGACTAAAGGAAAAACTATAGAAGATACAATTGTTATTGGTACAGAAGAAGGAGGTATGTACAAGTTAAAAGGTCACTCAGATGTAGCCTTAACTCACTCTACCGAAAGTCCTTTTGAACTTCGGCATAGAAGACTAGCTCACATTAACTACAAAGCCTTACCATATGTAAGCAAGGTAGTTACAAGTTTACCATAATTTAAGGTTGATCATGAAGGTGCATGCAAGGGATGTGCACAAAGAAAGAACATAAATAATCCTTTCTAAAAGAGTGACGGTAAAGCAAAAGGAATATTGGAGCTCATCCACTCATATGTATGTGGTCCAATGCCATCAACCTCTCTAAGCGGGTATGTATAATATGCATCATTTATTGATGATTAATCTCATAAGACTTGGGTTTATTTCTTGAAATCAAAAGATGAAGTACTCGAAAATTTCAAGGAATTCAAAGCCTTGGTAGAAAACATATCTGAAAGGAAAATCAAGATACTCAGGTTAGATAATGTAGGATAGTACACCTCAAATGAATTTGTAATCTTTTGTAGAGATGTTGGGATTAAAAGGGATCTCACCACTCCCTAAAATCCTCAACAAAATGGTGTAGCGAAAAGAAATAATAGAACAATTATGGAAGCAATAAAAACTATGATTCACGATCAAGATATTCCAATGCACTTATGGGTTGAAGCAGCAAGAACAATAGTTTATGTCCAAAACATATTATCCCATAGTGCACTTGGATTCAAAACCCTCGAATAAATGTTTACTGGAAAGAAGCCAAAGGTACGCCATCTAAAAATATTTGGTTGTCCAGTTTTTGTACACATTCTGAAAGAAAATAGAACTAAGTTGGATCCTTCAGGAAAGAAGGGAATATTTTTTGGATACTATGAGGTCTCTAACGCCTTCAAAATTTACATTCCAGGTTACCATAATATTGAGATCAGCAGAGATGTAACCTTTGATGAAGATGCAGCACTTAAAAGATCAAGGAAATGCCATCTTGAAGAATTATTTGAAGAAGAACCTGTGGCTCCCATAGTTGTAGAACCATTGAAGGAAGTTACAGTGACCGCTAATGATGATATTCTAGAAGATCATGATATGATAGAATCTCAAGAACCTCCCTGTATGATGATCTCTCACAAGAGAAAGCCAGCTTTGGTAAGAGAAATTATTCAAGATGCAAAGAAGTATGGTGCCCCAAAAGTAACCATGAGACAAAGCAAGAAACCTAATCCATTCTCCAATTATATGGCATTGATGTGTGATCTCATAGAAAAGGATCCTACTTGTTTTGAAGAATCCAATCAGAAGAAAGAATGGGTGGATTCCATGACAGAAGAATACCATTCCATTATAAAAAAATGATGTATGGGAAGTAGTTCTTAGACCAGAGAACAAAGATGTGGTATCTTCCAAGTGGATATACAAGATAAAACACGCAGTAGACAGAAGTATAGAAAAACATAAAGAAATATGTTTTGCTTGTGGTTTTTCTCAAAAGGAAGGTATTGATTATGAAGAGACATTTTCTCTTGTAGCCGGATACACTTATATCAGAACCATCATAGCTCTTGCATCCAAGATGAAGTGGAAGTTACACCAGATGGATGTGAAAACATCTTTCTTAAATGGTGTTATTGAAGAAGAAGTGTATATAGAACAACGATAAGGGTTTGAAGTTGAAGATAGAAAGACTCATGTCTGCAGGTTGAATAAAGCTATGTACAAGCTGAAGCAAGATCCTAGAGCTTGGTATGGCAGAATTGATAGTTTCCTAAAAAGCTTAGGCTTTACCAAGAGTAAAGTTGATTCTAACCTTTACATTTCTCAGCGATGTGTTTGGTAAACATGAACGCCTCGATGTGCACGTTTACCAATGTTGAGATGTTGTAACTTTGAAGAATATTCTAATTATATTTGAGTTATTATCCTATAGATCAAATCCCCTTTTGTGCATTGATCATGTCGGGACTTTTATAAGACCAAATCCCCTTTTTTTGAATTGGTCAAACCATACTTATATAGTGGCATATTGTAAAGTTGGCCCCTAGGGTTTATAAAGTGGTTTTAACTACTCTTGGAAGAAGTTGGCCCTACTAAGTGAAGAGACATAACCCTAGCACCTCCTCAATGAGTATTTATAAGTGAGGATGGTGCCTCACTTGTTCATTCACTCACTCACTCATCTAGTGCATATCTTTTGAAGGCAGTTGCAGTTGCAAGAGGAAGGAAAGAGAGGAGCATGTTCAATCCTAGTTTATTCTTGGAGTTTTGGTCTTAGTCTTCGCATTGTATTGGAAATCCATTATTGAGGAAGTTTTTGTTGGGTTTTCTCCCCCATGAGGGTTTCCCAGGATAAAATTTTGTGTACCTTGTGATTGTGTTTCTTTCAGTGATCATCTTTATGTTTTTGTTTTGGAAATGCATTGAATTATCTAGTAAATTGAAAATAACCTAATAACATCATTGAATTTAACATGTTATAAGAGCTTGACTGAATAGAGAACCTTTCACTAGGTATATAAAAACATCATTGTTGTCATACAAAAAAAATAGGGATTTTTACAGAAGAGGATTGTTTTACCAAAAACCATCTAGGGAAGTGCACCCTACCCTAGCGCATCCTTTGGTAGCTTGAGCGCACATTTTTAGTGGTCAGACTCTCCAGAAATTCAAAACCTAGTTTTGACTAGTACTAGAAAACCAGGAAACCATAACCAGTACCAGAAGTACAAGTCCAAAAGTCTGCAGGTCAAGTTTCAAGGGGTAAAACTTGGAATTTTCTAAAACAGTCAGATCCAGCCAACTAGCCTCAGCCTAGCACATCTCCTGTTAAGTTCAGATTCATTTTCTGAACACTTTCATTTTCTAGTCATTTTCCTAGCTCCAGGTCAAGATGTCTACAAGCACAAAAATTGTTGACAAGTTAGAAGGTGTGGAAAATTTCCATGCCTGGAAGTACAGAATTGGACTTATTCTTGAAGAGAATGACCTTACAAAATTCATAAAAGAAAATGTACCAGAACCCGAAGAAGAAGCAGCCAAAGAGAAGTACAAGAAGGATACGACTGGGGCCAAAAGAATAATTTCATATTCCATTAAATATCACTTGATCACTCAAGTGTCTTCTAAGAATACTGCAAAATACATGTTTGATTCCCTAACCAGAATGTATGAAGGAAAGAACATCAACTGGAAGATGAATCTGAGAACCCAACTCAAGAATACAAAGATGCAGAAAGGAGAAACAACTCAAGACTATTTATCTAGGGTTTCTCAATTCAAGGAACAATTAGAATCAATTGGAGACAAATTAGATGAATATGAACTCATAATGACAACTCTTAATGGTATCACAAGACCTTGGGATGCCTTCCTCCAAACTATTTGTGAAAGAAAAGAGAAACTCCAATTTGGCAGTGTATGGGAAGAATGTGTTCAAGAAGAAGCAAGAGTGGTCAACCAAGAAGTCATACTATTAAGGGATGAATATCAAGCCCTGGCTGCTCATACTAAAGGAGGAAAGAAAAGGTCTCATTTCCAAAAAGAGACCCATTTTCATAAAGAATCTCACCCTCCAAAGAGATTCCAGAAATATCATAAGGGTCAAAGAAAGGGAAAAGACTTCTCTTCTTATAAATGTTATCATTGTAATAAGATGGGACACATTTCTAAGAACTGTCCTGCCAGAAAGGAAGAATACAAAAAGAGAAACAAAAAAATACATCATTCTCATGCAACTGAAGATGATGAGCCACCCAAGAAGTTGACTAAAGAAGAAATTGAAGATTATGTTTTGTTTTCATCCCTCTCAGGATATGTGATACCTGGAGAGGATACTTGGCTCATAGATAGCGATGCCTCTAAGCACATGATAGGAAAGAAAGACATTCTCTCTAGCCTTACAAAAAAGGACTTCCCCGAGAAAGTTTCACTTGGAGATGATTATCAGTACCCTATCAAAAGAATGGGAGAATCCACCTACAAATTGTATTCACGAAATTTGATGAGAATAAAGGATGTACTCTATGTACCAGGTTTGAAAAAGAAATTACTTTCTATCTCATCCCTAGATAAGAAAGGTTTTAGGTTTGCATTCATAGATGGCGAAGTTCTTATGTGGACTAAAGGAAAAACTATAGAATATGCAGTTGTTATTGGTACATAAGAAGGAGGTTTTTACAAGTTAAAAGGTCACTCAGATGTAGCCTTAACTCACTCTACCAAAAGTCCTTGTGAACTTTGGCATAGAATACTAGCTCACATTAAATACAAAGCCTTACCATATAAGCAAGGTAGTTACAGGTTTACCATAATTTAAGGTTGATCATGAAGGTGTATGCAAGGGATGTGCACAAGGAAAGAACATAAATAATCCTTTCCCAAAGAGCAAAAGTAGAGCAAAAGGAAACTTGGAGATCATCCACTCATATGTATGTGGTCCAATACCATCAACCTCTCTAAGAGGGTATGTATAATATGCATCAATTATCGATGATTACTCTCATAAGACTTGGGTTCATTTCTTGAAATTAAAAGATGAAGTACTCGGAAAGTTCAAGGAATTCAAAGCCTTGGTAGAAAAACTATCTTAAAGGAAAATCAATATACTTAGGTTAGATAATGGAGGACAATACACCTCAAATGAATTTGGAAGATTTTGCAAAGATGTCAAGATTAAGAGGGAGCTCACCACTCCCTAAAATCCTCAAAAAAATGGTGTAGCAGAAAGAAAGAATGGAACAATTATGGAAGCAATAAAAACTATGATTCACGATCAAGATCTTCCAATGAACTTATGGGTTGAATCAGCAAGAACAATAGTTTATGCCCAAAACATATTATCCCATAGTGCACTTGGATTCAAAACCCCCAAAGAAATGTTCAATGGAAAGAAACTAGAACTAAGCAATCTGAAAATATTTGGTTGTCCAATTTTTGTACACATTCTGAAAGAACTAAGTTGGATCCTTCAGGAAAGAAGGGAATATTTGTTGGATACTATGAGGTCTCTAAGGCCTTCAAAATTTACATACCAGTTTACCATCATATTTAGATCAGCAGAGATGTAACCTTTGATGAACATACAACACTCAAAATATCAAGGAAATTCCAGCCTGAAGAATTATATGAAGAAGAACATGTGGCTCCTAGAGTTGCGGAACCAATGAAGGAAGTTACAGTTACCCCTAATGATGAGATTCCATAAGATCGTGATATGATAGAATCTTAAGAACCTCCATGTATGACGATCTCTCACAAAAGAAAGCTAGCTTGGGTAAGGGAACTTATTCAAGATGCAGAGAAGTATGGTTCCCCAAAAGGAACCATGAGATAAATCAAGAAACCTAATCCATTCTCCAGCTATATGGCCTTTATGTGTGTGTAACATCCCGCTCTGGTGCATTGAGAAAACTTATTCTTTGAGGACACTTGCTCGCAAGTGATCCAGACTATTATGATATTAAAACATTTGTCCTTGATTATGATGTGTTATGGTAGATGACATGATGTTTTACTGCTTTGACATAGGCAGGTGTTATTGACTCAATTTTACTGAGTGTACAAGGTTTTGGACCTTGAGGATGCATAGGCATCGACGGAACCCCTTGGACTCCAGATCAAGTCAGGGAGTGTGCTATTGGGGTTTGATTGTTTACTGTAATTTTAGCACATTTGATTAGATGATATGATGTGGACATGTTCTGACACGATTGTTGATGATGCAAGTTGACGATAGCTTGCCGACCAGACTCACATATGGAGTAAAGGGGCCACACACGACTACCAGAGAGGTTGAGGGAGAGGTGTGGACAACAGCCCTACCACGGCCTACTAGCACTCCCGTTGTGGATCGAACTGTAGGTTAACTATTACCTAGTTCGAGAGGACCCACGATGCTGCGAGGGTAGACTGCGACAGTTGCTCACGATGGTTCTAAGGGGCATGCAATAAGGTAGGGGCCTTATTCCTTAGAAGCCCTTAGTCTCCCACAAGTTCACCTGGTGGAGTGTTGACTCTAGGGGTTATTGATGTCTACCAATCAGTCAAGAAGCGAGTGGCACCCTTGGAGCACGTGGTGCATCCTGAAGGGCACATCGCGCAAAAGAAACAAAAGGGCAAGTGGCACCCTTGGATCATGTGGTGCATCCTGAAGAGCACGTCGCGCAAAAGAAACAAAAGAGGCGATTGGCACCCTTGGAGCACGTGGTGCATCCTAAAGGGCACGTCGCATTGATGATGATAAAGGAACGAACCTAGATGGCCCTGAGACAATCAACACTTTAAGAAAAATTTAAAACAACTCCCCTAATTAAATGTCGCCCAGTTCAGAATCTAAGTCCTAAGTCTAAAAACTTCGCTATGGGTAAGGTTTTTTCTACCCTTGAGAAAATATCTATATAAAATTATAATATTAAAATTTAAAATAAAAACCCCTTACGTAATAATTTGGTCTTCATAAATTTTGGGGTAAAATGAAGAGAGTAAGAAATTAAATAAAATAGGTGGATAAAAAAAAATATAAAGAGTAAATTAATTATTTTAACTTTTGATAATGTTGATTTTATAATAAAAGGGAAAAGGGGTTAAATTGCAACTATCGTTTTTAGCTCTAATAAAAAGGGGAAAGAGGGAAATAATAGCATTTAGGAAACTAGGGAATGGAGGTAACTTAAAAAGGGAAAGAGGAGAACTTATGGTAAAAAGCAAGGTCAACTTAGTAAAGAATCTGCAATTAAGAACCTTCTAAATTGAACTAAATTAGCAACTTCATTTTAGGGAAAGTATTCAAAACCTGTAAGGGAATCTAGGGACACCTAGGATTAAAAATAGGAGTAACTCTAGGTGGGTGAGGGAAATAAGACAATTTAATAAATTAAGGAAAATAGTTAATGGAGAAACGTGGGGGATGGATGACACTAGTAGGAAGGAGAGTTTTTAGAAGATTTTTATTAAAACTTAAATTAAATTAGATTTATGGAAGGATGGAAGTTCTAAAACTCAATAAAAGAAAGGGAAGAGAAGGAAGAAGGGGGATCGGTTGTTAGCATAACGTTACGCTGTCGGATTTGTGACTTGACTGATTACTTGTGGGGAGTTGGGATTTTCCAGCTCGAATAGGAGTGGTAGCTCGGCCTTACGAGGCGAGCTGGGAGCTAGACGTACCATCTGGATAGTGTGTGGCCCCTTTGCGGCTCGGGGGGCTAAGGGGGAAGCAGAGTACCCCTAGAAATTGGTTGGGAGGTACCGGTGAGGTCTCGACGGTCGACGAGCGGGAGCAGCACGGAGCGCGCGGACTTCATTCGTGACAGGCGATAAGGCAAAGGTACGCTCGTTATTTTGTGGAGTAGAATGCACTAGGAATTTATGCTTGGATTTGAATGAGGATTATAAATGAAATCGGCATGCTTACACATAGTATTATCTCATTTTTCCTTCTTGTCTGTGTTTTACTACCTTGAAATTTAATTGATGGTGAAGCTCTTATCTCTGCGTTTCTTATTTTGATGATTGAACCCGCACTGTGTTGTATCACCTCACTCGCAACTCAACTCGGTGATTGTTATTGATGGTCCCTCTTTTTTTTCTCTACGAATCTATCGTGGTACAGTAATGTTGATGATTTATCTTGGGCTTGGCCCATTCGATTGATTGCCTACCGATTTTTCTGGTCTGCGTTTTTGGGTTGGAATCCATGTCTGTCTGTGTTTGGAGGATTGCGGTTGAAGACCCCGTGTTGAAGGCTGTGTTTTTATTATATAGGCCAGCGTTTTTGTTTTTTTTATTATCAGTAATCTGAGATGCAAACAGACATCAAAATTTTATCGACGTTTGTGACTGTGTGTCTATTTGCCCCCGAAAATCTTTTCCCTTTGTGGCTTTCCGGCTGGCTACCTCAAATTCGAAGGTAGTTGTTCTCTTCCTTGCCTGCGTTGGATCGCGTTGAGTGCGTTTTCCCTCCCTTCAATTACCACCTCATTTTTTTCTTGTACCAGCAAACCCCTTTGTTCCAATTGACCCCAATTTTCCTTGGATACATGGATTTCTGACAGGTTCCAGATTGAATACTGTATGCGCCTTGTTTACCCATCGTCTTTAGTAATCTTTCGAGGTCAGCGATTCCACATCTCTAATCCTTTCTTGGGGCGATTTGTACCTTGGCTCATTGCTCGTAATGCCACTTCCCGAATCTGAATATTATAACCCTCACCTCAGCATCCACGTATGGCATTATCTATTCATTTACCCTTTCCAATTCGAGCGTGTGCAATGGTTGCGTGTTTTTCCTTTGAAATTTCGTGTCATACAATAGTTGTGCAGTCAATCCTCTGCAGAATCGTGTTGATGTAATGGTGTGGGGGTGTCATCACTTGATTACCTGTGATGACCGACCTGTGACTGCAAGTGACCTTGATCCTGCGGGTTAACCAAGTTGGTCTGTCTGTGTATGTTAGCGGTGAACAGTTACCTTCTCGACATCGAATCCTTTCCAGAACAGTGATGTCTCTCCGTCTGTTTCAATTCCTAATTTGTTGTTCATTTAGTAATCTAGAATAATGAATAAAAGAGAAACCAGGTGTTCGTTTTTCTTAGAATGAATTATAAACTTCCCTTCATGAGATTGTAAACGGTTGGTTTTTTTTCCTTTGGTTATTTTATATTATATTTCCTACTATTTTTACTTCTTGTAAATTCTTATTCAATAAGGAGAAATTGGAGTCATTGGGTTGTACGCTTTTATTATTCGCCTTTTTTTGGAATAGTTTTTATATTCTACTTAGGAGAAAAGGTTACCTTGGGGAAGGGCCAAGGCATTTATAACAAAAATTTATATATGTCTCATCACATGAATATCTTTAGAACCGTGCAAATTAGAAGCCTATAAATAAAAGGGAGCCCAAAATTTTATTAGAAGGGGTGGATTAAAGAAAATTGTCACACACATGTCCTCCAAGAGTCAATAAAAGCAGAAAGGTAACTATTCAAGTAGGCAATAAAATGGTGTTACAGCCATTTCTTTAATTCTATTATGTATAACCATGTTTTAATTAGGACCATCCCTTTAAGGGTGATGTTATCCTCTTAAGAAAGTTCTTGTTAATAGTTCATGTACTTGCTCTCGTTACCTTAGGGATATATTTGGGTATAAATTGAAATTATGGATATGATGGAATATTGGTAGTTAAGGCATAATCATTGTTTATACTTGTTGGCTTGTTGCTTTTAAAGGTCAAGTTAGAATTGTCAATTGTCGACTAGTAGGGGTTTAGACTGGATGGTTGATATGACATTTACGCTTGAATGATAGCTATTGACCCTTCAACTTTAATAACGGTTGGTTGTTGGCAGAGTCATTTTTGACTTGCGCCTCATATTGAGGTTGTGTTGTTGCTAATTAATGTTTAAATTAGGTTGTAAGAACGTTTAATGTGATTGTTTTTCTCACTTCAAGGGTTCTAGATCTTGTGTAATTAATTTTGGTTGCATTGGGATGTATGAGTTGGTCCTTAGTGTGTAAGCTTGGTCTACTTGTGTCGGGCGGGATGTAGATACCTCCATGCTCCTCAGAACAGTCACCAGCCCTGAGACCTTAAATGGTTAAAATCGATGGGAACCTGGGCTTGAGCATTGCTTATGTGTCTTGGAGGTCCTAACCATTGCAGGGTAGGATGGGTGGGTAGTCAGTCTTATTATTTTGTCGGTTGATTGTTGTTCATTGCTGGAAGATGTTGATGTGTGTCTTAGATCTTTATGTTGACATCGTAGTTGTATGTGTCATGTATCATCGTCATGTGGCGGCACAGAGTATAATGTCTTGTTACCCTTGTCCTCACGCACACACAAAAAAAAAAAAAATTGCACTTGTTTTAAGAGGTTTGTCGTCGTAACGAGGAGGACTATTACATATGGTATCAGAGCGGGTTCAACCCACAACTTGGGATCGCTACGGCTTTCGTTGACATGATTAGATTATACTGTTGCTAATCAAGTTGATTGTGTGTGTGCAGGTAATCATGGTTAGAGGATGTCACGGAGGCAGATGATGGGGTACTAGGGGAGGAGGTGTGACGCCTCCAGTAGCATCCACACCTGAGGGGTCTAACCCCTAGGGAGACGAGTAGGTTCTCAGACATGAGAAGATAGCAGTTGGCAATGTTGTCGGGATGATGAGATCTTTTCAGCGCATGTTCGAGGCACTGATCAACCATTTGGACAGAGATGAGGCCAGAGCGTCGGCACCCGCTGAGGTTCCACCGCGTGCTCTAGTCAGTATTGGTAGCATACACCGTGAACTTGAGAAGGTCAAATTTCTTGAGTTCCTTGGTGCCCCGGATGGTGCAGCCGCCGAGGCATGGTTTGAGAACATGGTGATGTGCTTCGCACTTCGCGATTATACCTCCAACCTGAAGGTCTGCATGGTTGTCTTGCAATTGAAGGGGAGCGCTCTTCTATGGTGGAAGACACTCCTACCACAGCTGAACATGGCCGTCAAAGACGTGTCATGGGAACTGTTTGAGGAACGGTTCCGAGAGAGATACCTTTCAGAGGAATTCATTGAGTGTCAGCTCAATGAGTTCAATGCCTTACAACAGGGAGGTCGTACGGTGCCCGAGTACGAGGCCCGTTTTATGGAGCTGCTCTGGTACGCTCCACACCTTAACACGGAGAAACTTAAGGTCAACGGGTTAGTATTCGGCCTTAACGATAGCCTGCGTGCAAAGGTTAGGATTTTGATGTTTCAAACCTTGCACGATGCCGTCCAGAAGGCCCTCGTAGCAGAGGAGGAGCTTATTAGTGGGGGTCAGATCAGGACTCCAACGAGACCAGCAGGGCAGGTTCCATCTGGAACACAGCAGCACCAGACACCAGCAAGACATACGTTAGGATATCATGGCTTCCAGAGGGGATCCACTTTCACTTCACCCCGATGACTGACGCCTCAGCAGCAGACACCTTATTGGGGACCACCGCATCAGCAGCAGCGTCGCCCGCAGCAGCAGCATTTTAGGCATGTTCAGCAGAACAGACCAGGGTTCCAGGCTGATGGGCCGTCATCTTCTACTTCAGGTACCCGGACTACTGGGCCGAAGAAGGGGTGTTGGACGTGTGGGGAACCAAACTACCAGGGCGATTGTCCTATGGATAGGACCAGAGCATCCAGATCGGTAGGACCCACTATAGTGGGAGATATGGGCAAGGCCCATCGGATTCACGCAGCAGTGAATAACCTGCAGGCAGAGCATCAATCGACTGTGCTCGAGATGACAGGTACCGTCACTGACCAGACCCTTAGTATTTTGATAGATCCCGGTGCTACCGAGGGTTTCATTTCTGGTGCAGCGCTAAAAAGGATTAAGGTAAAGGCAGTCGAAAAGGATGAGTTTAGCTTCATGGAGATGGCCTCGGGAGCCAAACAGAAGGTTGGAGGAAAGGTTACGGGCTGTGCCCTTAACCTGGGAGAGTTTGTCACGAGGGCCAACTTGTATGTCACGATCTTAGGATCTTATGATGTTGTGATTGGTATGGATTGGTTGGACTCGCATGAGGTGATACTCAACTGTAAGATGAAACGGTTGAGCTTGTTCGATGACAAGGGACAGAGACGTGTGATTGTAGGATGGAACCAGGGAGTTTCCCTGAGGTTCATTTCTTCCTTACAGCTACGGAAGAGTATGCGCAAAGGGTGCAAGCTTTATGCGATCCTTGCGTTAAACGAGAAGGGAGTATCAGAAGGTCTAGAACACCTTTCGGTGGTGAGAGAGTTTGCAGACGTATTTTCGGAGGATTTACCTGGGATGCCGCCAGAGAGAGAGTTTGATTTTACCATAGACCTAAAACCGGGGGCTGAACTGATAGCAAGAAATCCTTATCGGATGTCAACCCCGGAGTTACAAGAGTTGAAAATGCAATTGAAGGAGTTGCTAGACCTGGGACTGATACATCCTAGTGTATCACCGTGGGGTGCACATGTTATTTTCATACGAAAGAAGGATGGATCGTGGAGGCTTTTCATTGACTATCATCAACTGAACAAGGCTACGATCAAGAATCAATATCCCTTGGCGAGAATTGATGACCTGTTCGATCAAATGAAGGGTGCAACGGTGTTCTCCATGATCGATTTGCAATCAGGGTATCACCAGTTGTGGATCAAGGAGGATGACGTCCCTAAGACCGCCTTTAAGACAAGATTTGGACATTACGAGTTTACTATTTTACCGTTTGGACTGACAAACGCCCCAGGGGTATTTATGAGTTTGATGAATGGGGTGTTCTGCGAATACTTGGACAAGTTCATCCAAGTATTCATTGACGATATCTTGATTTACTCTCGTACGAGTGAGGAGCATGACAAACACTTGCACTTGGTACTACAGTGTCTACGAGAGCACAAATTGTATGGGAAATTGTCCAAATGCTCTTTTTATCAATCGAGGATTCACTACTTAGGGCATGTCATCTCCGGTGAAGGTATCATCATGGATCCAGCCAAGGTTGAGGCTATTATGGAATGGCCTATGCTCACGAATGTCATGGAAGTGCGTAGCTTTATGGGTTTAGCAGGATACTATCGACGGTTTGTTGAGGAATTTTCAAACATAGCAAATCCGATCACGGAATTACAAAAGAAAAACAAGAAGTTTGTTTGGACCGAGAAATGCATGGAATCATTTCGGAGGCTTAAGGAGTTGTTAACAACAGCACCGATACTAAAGGTCCCTGACCTGGATGCGGACTTCTTGGTATGCACTAATGCATCCAAGGAAGGTTTAGGCGGAGTCTTGATGCAAGACAGACGAGTGATTTCTTACATTTCGAGGAAACTGAGAAGGAATGAGGAGAACTACGCGACGCACGATTTGGATTTATTAGCCATCATATATGCCTTGAAGGTTTGGAGACACTACCTTGTTGGAAAAAAATTTGAACTAAAGACTGATTATTGTGGACTACAACACATTTTTACACAAAGCGACCTGAACACACGGCAACGGCGTTGGTCGGAATTGCTTAGCGAGTATGAATTTGAGATTTGTTACATAAAGGGAATAGTGAACCAAGCGATTGATGCTTTGAGTCAGAGACCACGCATCTTCTCAGTGTTTCCTCTTCAGACGAATCTACGTGAGAATATTCTCACTTTACAGCGTGACGATGACTGGTACAAAGAGGTCGAGGGTTTTATCAAACAAAACACAATGATGGTACCACGATATGAGGGATTTTCATTCGATAGCGATGGGTTATTGAGGTTTAAAAGTTGGATTTATGTACCGCCAAATGATGAGTTGAGGATGTTGATCCTGAGCGAGGCTCATAGAGCAGTTTACATGGCTCACCCGGGGGTCACGAAGATGAGGACAGACCTTAAACCCTTATTCTTCTGGAAGGGATTGAAGGCCGACATAGTCAACTATGTGGCCAAATGTCTAGAGTGTCATCAGGTAAAGATTGAACATAGACACCCAGCAGGATTACTTCAACCACATGCCATTCTGGAATCGAAATGGGAGGTTATTTCGATGGATTTTATTGTTGGATTGCCACTAACGGCAAGGAGACACGACTCGATTTTCATAGTGGTAGATACTCTGATGAAGAGTGCTCACTTTATTCCTGTGCGTACGACGTGTCAGGCTCCTGATGTAGCTAGAGATTTCATCAGTGAGATTGTGAGGCTGCATGGCGTGCCTAAGAGGGTTATTTCCGATCGAGGATCAATGTTTACTTGATGATTTTAGACGAGTTTCCAAGAGGCCTTAGGAACCCAACTTAACTTTAGTACTGCATATCACCTAGAGACTGATGGGCAGACCAAATGAATGAACCAAACCTTGGAGGACATGTTACGCATGTACGTGATGGACCAACAAAAGCGTTGGGAAGAATTCTTGCCACTAGTAGAGTTCACTTACAACAACAGTTACCAGAGCACCATTAAGATGGCGCCTTTCAAGTTTCTTTACAGGCGACCGTGTCGGACGCCCTTGAGTTGGGATCGACTTGAGGATAGGGTCCTGGTGGGACCAGATGTGATCCAAGAAATGGAAGAGAAAATGAAAACCATAAGACAAAGGATTAAAGAAGCACAGGATCGACAGAAGAGTTATGTCGATGCTCACCGAGTCGACCATAGTTACGAGGTCGGCGATCGAGTCTTCTTGTGGGTTAAACCGCATAAGATCTCTATCAAGTTTGGAAAGGGAGATAAACTCTCTCCTAGGTTCGTGGTACCATTTGAGATTGTGGAGAGAAAGGGGCCCGTGGCCTATCGACTAGCCTTGCCTGCTTCCTTGAGGCGTATGCACGATGTTTTTCATGTATCTGTTTTGAGACATTATATTAGTGATCCTACGCATGTTATTGACATGAGTTCCTTGCAAGTATCAGACGAGGGAGCACTCACGGCTGAGCCGGTCCGCATCTTATATCATCGTGTTCGACAGTAACGACGTCGAACGGTAGATCAGGTCAAGGTCCAGTGGGACAATTATAGTCCGCACTCGGCGACCTGGGAGGATGCATATGATATGCGCCAACAGTTTCCATTTTTGTTTGATATATAGACTTATGATACTATGATACACTTATTTTGGCATTTATACTATGAAACTTTGGGACAAAGTTTAGACCAAGAGGGGGTGTATGTAACATCCCGATCTGGCACATTGAGAAAACTTATTCTTTGAGGACACTTGCTCGCAAGTGATCCGGACTATTATGACATTAAAACATTTGTCCTTGATTATGATGTGTTATGGTAGATGAAATGATGTTTTACTGATTTGACATAGAGAGGTTCTATTGACTCGGTTTTACTGAGTGTGTAGGGTTTTGGACCTTGAGGATGCAGAGCAATCGATGGAACCCCTGGGACTCCGGATCGAGTCAGGGAGTGTGCTATTGGGGTTTGATTGTTTACTGTGATTTTAGCACATTTGATTAGATGATATGATGTGGACATGTTCTGACATGATTTTTGATGATGCAGGCTGACGATAGCTTGCCGACCAGACTCACATATGGAGTAAAGGGGCCACAAACGACTACCAGAGAGGTTGAGGGAGAGGTGTGGACAGCAGCCCTACCATAGCCTACTAGCACTCCCATCGTGGCTTGAACTATAGGTTAACAATTACCTACATCGAGAGGACCCACGATGTCACGAGGGAAGACTGTGACAGTGGCTCGCGATGGTTCTAAAGGGCGCACAATAAGGCAGGGGCATTATTCCTTAGAAGCCCTTAGTCTCCCACAAGTTCACTTGGCGGAGTGTTGACTCCAGGGGTTATTGATGTCTACCAATCAGTCAAGAAGCGAGTGGCACCCTTGGAGAATGTGGTGCATCCTGAAGAGAACGTCGCACAAAAGAAACAAAAGGGTGAGTGGCACCTTTGGAGCACGTGGTGCGTCCTGAAGGGCACGTCACACAAAAGAAACAGAAGAGGCAAGTGGCACCCTTGGAGCACGTGGTGTGTCCTAAAGGGCACGTCGTGTTGATGATGATAAAGGAACGAACTTAGATGGCCCTAAGACAATCAACACTTTAAGAAAAAATTAAAACAACTCCCCTAATTAAATGTCGCCCAGTTCAGAATCTAAGTCCTAAGTCTAAAAACTTCGCTAGGGGTAAGGTTTGTCTACCCTTGAGAAAATATCTATATAAAATTATAATAATAAAATTTAAAATAAAAACCCCTTATGTAATAATTTGGTCTTCATAAATTTTGGGGTAAAATGAAGAGTAAGAAATTAAATAAAATAGGTGGATAAAAAAATATATAAAGAATAAATTAATTATTTTAACTTTTGATAATGTTGATTTTATAATAAAAGGGAAAAGGGGTTAAATTGCAACTGTCGTTTTTAGCTCTAATAAAAAGGGGAAAGAGGGAAATAATAACATTTAGGAAACTAGAGAATGGAGGTAAATTAAAAAGGGAAAGAGGGGAACTTATGGTAAAAAGCGAAGTCAACTTAGTAAAGAATCTGCAATTAAGAACCTTCTAAATTGAACTAAATTAGCAACTTCATTTTAGGGAAAGTATTCAAAACCTGTAAGGGAATCTAGGAACACCTAGGAGTAAAAATAGGAGTAACTTTAGGTGGGTGAGGGAAATAAGACAATTTAATAAATTAAGGAAAATAGTTAATGGAGAAACGTGGGGGATGGATGACACTTGTACGAAGGAGAGTTTTTAGAAGATTTTTATTAAA
>JZKD02S2130071.1:0-20556 GCA_000966675.3 Picea glauca
ATTTTGAAGAATACTTCTTTATCTCATGATAGCTATGTGGAACAATATGCCATTGATGAAGATTTTAAAGAAGTATATGAGAAGCTAACCCATGGTGCACAGGTAGAGAACTATTCTCTACAGGGAAAACTACTGTACCATCTTGGAAAGCTATGTATTCCTACAAGTGAACGAATCCATGTAATACGAGAAGCTCACACTTCTCTTGTGTCTGGGAATTTTTGGGTAGGAAAAAATATGGCTCATTTGCAAAGGTTGTGTTACTAGCCTCAAATGAAAGCAATTGTAAATAAATATGTAAAGGGGTGTGTGATGTGTTCTACTTGTAAGCCCACTAATAGAAAACTAGGGCTATACTCACCACTACTTGTTCCATCCCATATATGGGAAAGTATCTCCATGGATTTTGTAGGGGGTTTACCAATGTCAAAAGGGGGTCATGACTATTTGCATGTTGTAGTTAATAGGTTCAACAATATGTGTATCGTGATGCCATGTAAAAATCATATCGCTGATGAGCATATTGCTAATCTCTTCTTTCAGTATGTTTGGGTTCACTTTGGGTTACCCACATCCATTATCTCGGATTGAAATACTCGATTCCTTGGGGATTTTTGGACAAGCTTGTGGAGAATGATGGACACCAAATTGAAGAGGATCACTGCTTTCCATCCACAGACCGACGGATAGCCAGAGGTTGTAAAACAAACAATCGTACTTTTTCTTCGAGGCTACCACAAAAAGCATCCCAATTTATGGGATGAACAGATACCCTATGTACAACATGCTTATAACCAAGCCTTACATTCCTCCACTCAGTGTTCACCTTTTGAGACATGTTTTGGGTACCTACCTAAAGTTCCTTTAGACTTGATGTATGGGAGAGATGTTGATTCAAATGAAGAAATAAAAGAGGACAGAGCCCACAAGTTCATCTAGAGGATACATCAAGTGCACCAGGAAGTTAGGGAACAATTGGAGAAAAGTCAAGCATTGTATAAATCTCGGCATGACAAGCACAAGGTTGATCATCAGTTGCAGGTTGGAGACTGGGTATGGATTCACATCAACGAGAGATTGAAGGGTGAAGGAAATAAAATCCAGCCCATTCATTATGGACCCTTCACTATTTTAGAGAAAAGTGGTACCAATTCTTTTCGTCTGGATCTTCCACCTTATATGCATATTTACTCAGTTGTAAATGTAGAGAACTTGAAACATTTTTAGCCTCCCATGATCATAGATTAGGATGAGGAAGTTTCAATACCTTCAGTTGATGGGTTTTGTCCCGAGTACTTGGATGAGTTAAAGGAAGATATCATCATGCACAAAAGGAAGAGGACTTCACACAGGGGTGATGTTGATTATCTTTGAATAGGCATAAAGGGAACGCATCCAAGCAAGGAAAAGTGGGTTGAGAAGAACAAGGTGACAACTTTTCCCTCACTTATTTCTTGATTGATGAAATATTTTGGTGGTCCAAAAAGATCTCACTGGGAAGGTGTGATCCAAAAGGATCCATAGAATACAAAGAACAACTCAGAACTCACAGAAGAAACTCAGGAAGCTCAAAATGGCGTTGGCAGACAAAGAAAGGGAAAAAAATAAAAGTTCTCAAAACTCAATGAAAATGATATCATCACGAAGAGTGTGTTGCAATATTTCCAATGGAACAAACGGATCTTCAAACAAATTTATAGATCGAAAGATATTCACGGTCAAATTTTGGTCAACCTAGCCAAATCAACAGGGGGATGAGTCAGCATCCATACTGCTGATGCCAGTATCAGTACGAATGATGTCATCATTTGAAAAACATACATGGCATGTGCAAAAGGTGACACGTGTCATGCTGATGTTAGCATGGTGATGTGGCAGCACCAGAGGCTGCCACGTGTCACTCATATTTGGCATTTATGGGTCATTTCATGGACCAATAAAATTACGCCACATGGCAGTCCGTACAGCCACATGGTAGTTCGTACAGTGATGTGGTGGCTGATGTGGTAGGCTTATTTGGAAGCTAAGTTGGAATATAGTGGTTGACGTGGGCCGTGGCCCAATGGTTGGCTGCCACGTGGCCCAGTCATGGGATGCCACGTGGTAGTGGGAAAATGCCCAATGATAACCCATGATCAAAATTTCAAAAACAATTAAGATTTGGCTGGTCCACCAAATATGGCAGGACCCCACCAAATCTGGCACCCAACCGAATTCTATAAGCATTGCCAAAGTTAGCGGAATGATATATTTCAAATATATATATAAGTTGCAACGAATAGCCCAAAAAGGGAGGCCTGCGGGCTCGACACCGTGACCTCCCCCTACGTTAACGCCTTTACACAAGATCCACTAACCACTATGGAAATGGATTCCATTGTTTACAAATCTCACAAAAAATACTTAAAACTTGCATCCGCCTAGTGCTGGAGGAGGGCGCGCGTGGGTATGGAAAATAACACATTTCGAGACAGATTCCTCAACATTTATTGCAGGTTGTAGGGCACATAAAGTGAGACAAAGTTTTTCTTGGGCCTAGGAGTGCCAGAGTCGGATCGAGGCATGGAGACAGTCATTTTTGGGTAATTTAACGCCATGAATTCAGTGGTGTTGTTTGTTTTATGATCTAAGAAAAACTTTTGCAGCTTAATTTAAGAATGAGGTATACTTATGTATTTTGCCAATTTATTTTGCTAAGTTAATAAGAAGGCATACCCATTTGAGAGAAGGACTCAGAGACGTAGTTCACCAGGGACGAACTCCGCTATCAAGTTTTTGTGTCCAGATTTGATGCTTATGTCTCTTCATTATTGATTTTTTCCTTCTTTAATGGTGCACTTTAATTTATGCTCATTTAATGCAATTCTTTATAATTCACTCAATGAAAAGATCCTGGATCACTTGGAAAGAAGTGGAACAACCCGAGGCACTACATTGTAGAGAACGGGGTTCATTTCTTTGGGTTTTGTAGGCTCGGGGTGTGGTAGGTTATATTTCGCATGCCTCTATAAACCAATTAGACAATCAGATGGGTCACATGTCCATTAAGTCACATCCATCAGCTTCTGGTACTAGTGCTCAAATTTTTTCATTCCCTATTCATACCTCCAAGGTGAATTCAATGTAGTCCATGCAACCAAAGAACCCTCAACAACTTGGAGGAAAGAAGAAAATGAAAAAAGAGTAAAATTCCAATACTAAGAAAGGGACTGTCTCCACCCAACACATCTAGGAGGGAGGCACTAAAGAGAAGAAGAAGAGTCTATTCCCCTGCACAATTTTTGGGGAGGACCACCCTACTCACTAGTGTTTTCAAAAGGATGAGGTCCATATATTCTTGGCACAACAACGGTCCCCCTAGTAGCCTACTATCTTAGCCCATCCTTTTCTCCCTCAACCTCAAAACATGGTTTCCACAAATCCTACCCCTCTGCAAGGGGGTATGGCAGGTACCCCTCATCATGAGGGATCTTCCTCGAATGTTACCATTTTGTGTGTGACCAAATGGTTAATTTGTATACTAGGGCCAAAAACTATGACATTTTCGAGCCTTCTCATGTTGCCCCAGAACCAACATCTTCTTCCCAGCCTGGTGGCCCTCTTCAAATAGAGAAGTCATATTTTGACGCATTGATTCTCCCCCTGAAGGTAATTCTTCGACGCACGACACATAATCCCAATACACGCGTCACCCAAAACTATAGTATTATGGAAGGCTTGGCCTAGGCACCATGTGCCATGTCTTGGATTGAAGTCCTCCAAAGATTCTCCACATAGTGGAAATCCTTGTTGTTATCCATAGGTCAAGTTGATCCCTAAAATTCAAGTTTGATGACATTTGATTCTTCTCAGGTTACTCATAGGCTCTCCCATGAGGTTTCTTTCTAGATCATATTGCGATCATTGGGGAAAAACATATACTGGGAAGTGGTGGATGAAGGAGCCTTGACTTGCATCAAGTCTATTTATTTTTGGAAGGCCCTTGGCTCTCCTAATCTCAACACGTCTGCCACACTATTAAAAGCATTAAAAAGGCACATGTTCCAAACTCATGGAATAATCATCGCCTTACCCATCAAGTTAGGTTTTAAGACTGTCTCTGTTGATGTGGAGGTCGTCGATGCACTTCTTGAGTACAATCTGTTACTCATGTGTACTTATTTCTAAACGATAACTACAATTTTCTCATTGGTATTTAGGGTCCTACACTTCCCTCATCAAGGGAAAATAGTGACGATAGATCAACCTGCATTCTATACCCGAGAACTTGGATCCAATATGAGGTCTAATGTACCCTTTGTTGGTGATACCACATATTCATATGCCAACATCGGTGCAGGGATGTTCAAAGATCCTTCACTGATGGGAATTTTTCCCCTTCCTCGGCCATCTCCAACTACAAACATCGCTCCTATAAACATGATTTCATTGTTTACTAGTGGATATCTCGAGCATTTTGATCCTTTGGTGGTACCCCTTCTAGAGGATGTTGATCCATATGGAGCATCCATTCCTATCACAATGGTCGATATTTTTTATCCAAAAATCCCATCAACATCCGTTGATACTATTCAACACCTTCATCCTCGTATGGAGTGTGATAAACCTACTCCAACTACACAGGTTGTTGACTCTCTGCGTTGACATGATTTCCTAGACACTGAGTTTCCTTCAGAAGAGGCCATCCTAGAAGTCACGGCTTCCATAGAAAATACAAAGGATGAGGTGATGCATTGATCATATTTTCCTGATTCAAAACCCATGAGATTTAGCATGATGAGTCTTAACCTGAGACTAGGGGCATTTGTTTGGGCATCTAGTACACCTCCTAGTCTTGACCCATTTCCACCTTGGTTATCTTTTTTGGAACTTGCCACTAAATTATATGCTTCCCCTTCCATCAAATATTCATATTTTGTAACTTATTCATGTCTTGATGGGTCTCATCAAGGAACTTCCACTAACAAAACCACTCACAATGAGTATCTTTGATTTCACAAATTAATTTCTATCTGACATGGCCCCAACATCGTGTTCCATATGATGCTGACATCAACTCATGAGTTCATTAATTATGAAAAAGATCCTTGGCCTGAGCCTAGAAATGGGATCTACTTTGCATAAAGAATCAAGATGTTTAGTGCCTTTTACATAGGTGTGTGGTGTGATTGATTTTTATTTTCATATACAATATCCAAAAAATCCAAAAATATTTTTCTTTTTTGAGATTTCACTATGTGTTTTGACCGTCGGAATCTAGTTTACATGTGTTGACAGAATTACAAGGAATTTTTTAAGAACATGGAAACTTCCACTGAACTTGAGGTATGTGTTCCCAAATTTACATATAAGGATATGTTTTTCCCTGCATTTCCCTCCTTGCGTTATTAACTATCTGTACTTCCAACACTATGCCTTAGATTCAAACTCGGTTGATTGCAACACTAACCACTCCTTTCGCATGTCATAACTGGTATGGTGGTGCCTACCCTTCATGGGCACCATAGTTAGCACTCATATTTCCATATAATTCCCATGATGTTATTTCCCATTGGCATGGGAGCCATCCCTTAGCCCCATCTTGACTTGAAGATTGAGCCTCATTTTTCTCTCTTCATCTATATTATGGTCACATCATGTGGGGGTTCCAAAAAATGTTTTTATTGTTGCTTAATGGTCTCTTGTGCATTTTCTTCTTGTGTCATGCCTCCCGCCATTACGTTTTTTTTTCCTATATCCCACTTACCACTATTGCAGTAGCCTTGACCATACACCTCTTTCATTATTCAGCCTTCGTTTTTCATCCATCTACCCAAGGAGAGAACAAATTCTAAGGGTGGATATCACTTTCCTATACCATTTGCATTCATTTTGATTAGGTCAGTTCCATGTGCTTGGAACATAGGAGAATGTTGTTAAGCCACTCATTCTCTCCCGACAAGTACACTTTTATCTCTTTCTCAGACTCATTAAAGGAAACGAAAAACACACATCACGAATATCCTTTTAAATCTTTTTTGGGATCGTTGAAAACGAACGAAAAAGACACAATTGAGCATACTTGCATCACTCTTTCATGCTCCTTAAACCATAAAGGAAACCAAGCATACTTTTATTCCTCTTTCACGCTCGTTAAACCATGAAGGAGATAAAAAATAAAAAAAAACAAAGAGGGGGGGGTTCACCATTGGTCTATTATCAAAATGGAAGCGTTATTCAAGTCTCCCTTGAACATGGCACTTGTTTGAGTCCTCATCCTGCAATTGGGTTTTATCTTTCCTAGGAGCCATCCTAGTAACATGATTCAGAGATACTCCTCTGACTAGTTACTCTTCTAGTCATTATGGAGAGTGCTTCAATGCCTCCTGTGTTGTTCCACTATATCCATCCATCTCTTGTGTCTTATTTCCAAGTCACCATTGTGTTATGTTATATGTTCAAGGAAATTTTAAGCCTGCTTCAACCATCTGTTGTTTTTTTAAATTTTTGAGTCAACCATTCTTATGTCAACTATACTTTGTGATAATCTCTCTTCACATCATTTCTTGGTGTATGTTTCATGTTGATTGATTGGGGGTACATAAAGGCCCTCCTCCGATGGATCTCTTCCTATCGACTTCATCAAATTATCTAGGAGAGCGTTGTAGAAACCAGCTAGTACCATGGAGCTTGCAGTGCTCAGTGGAAGGCATCCTCATGATCGACAATGGGTTTATATCATTGACCCCTAATCGATTGATTCTATGAGTGTTCAACACTAACTCATCTATTCACACTCTCTAGATTGTATAAGGTACCTTGGGTTCCATCTTCATCATCGATGATTCCCCTCATGTATTTTAACGATATACATCAATGACCGGTAATAAGAGGTTTCTACCATGCTTGACATCAAATCATCTATTTGCATGATATAGATTCATAAAATCAAGGTTTAGAACGAAGACCTTGGGTTTGGGGACACATCATTCCTTTACAACATCCCTTTCCAAGTTGTGAAGGAGTATATCACTTGTACATGAGTACATTGAAGACCTCGGGGGTACTATCCTCAATGATCATTTTCTTCATGATATCTATATAATGTGTGATAGATCCACATTGTATTTATTGGTGGCTATGATTGAGTTCATGATGTATATGCACATTGTATTGTCTCATGGCTACGGTCCTATTGATGACATGGTTCCACTGTGTATTCTTTCGTGGACATGGTCTAGCATTTCATTTCATGGATCTGCAGTGTATTTTTTGGTGGAAATCCTCTTCAGAGTCTGAATATGTCTACTTAGGGGATGCTCTATTTATACTCTCATACTTGGTGTTTGATTGCAGGACTTATTTGGCTTTCAAAACTCCTTTTCTCTCTCCTCACACTGCCTCACATGGACATTATTTTATTGTAATGTATTTCATCCTTCCATTCATTTCCTAACCTCACACATTAGGGGTCATTTTTTATGACCTTAATTTCCACCCTATAGGCCAAAAGGGAAACCATAAGAGGATAAAAGCCAAAATGCACATTTTTCCTAAGATTTAAGCCATTTTTGGAGGTCATCGTTATGTTGAGCCCTATTTTTTTTAAGAGAACCTAATTTTGTGGAAAGGTGAAATTTTTGCAGGAAAGCACAATATCATAGTGGAAGGTTAAAAGTGATGGATACCAACTAGGATAAGTGGAAAAGTTAATTGCAAGAGTGCCAACAGTGAAAACAGATCATGCACTAGTTGGACAAGTGAGTGGAAAGAGCCAGAATCTTTGAGCGCATGCAAAGAGAAAATGGGAAAAGAAACACTCATCGAAATCAAGAAAAGACAATAGAGAAATCAAGTATTAAAGAAGCGCCTAAGGGAAAAATTAAAATAAGGGAATATGTAATGGGAAAGGGTTGGGTTTTTTTGGTTGTTGGTCATATTGTGCACTGTTATATTGTTGTTGCTAGTATTGTTGTTGTTCATCCTCTGTTATCAAGCTATCACCATTTTTGTTATTGGGTCTAGTGTGATAAGATATTGTAATGGATTTTTTGGGAATAACTATGCTTGCACAGTAGAAATAGAGTCTGCAATAGGTATTGGAACATGGACTGTGATGTATAAGCTATGCTAAGAAGGATGTACTCATGGGATTATGACTTCTGAGATACTGATAATATAAGAGATCGTTTGGGCCCTAAAATTTTGGTTATGATGTGTATGACTCTATAGTTTTTTCATTGCGCAATTACTTATGGACTGTCTATTCGGTATTTATCCATTATCTTTGATGTATGGACTTGTATGTATGCTACACAACCTAGTTAATCTAATGGTTATGTTGGTTTAGTCAATTGGCAATACAATTCTTTATATGTTAAAGTAGGACTCTGCATTATGTTGTGATATATCTGATGATGCATCTTCTTTGATTCACTTCACCTCACACAACTCTTGGCTACACTTTGGGTAAGACCTCCTTCCCTCACAGATGGTCGAATATGCCAATGCTGCTAGACTATAGTGGTATCTTTGTTGGTAACCTACGAGAACCTCAATCTCCAATTTTGCACCAATAAATGGTTTTGTTTCTGGGACATGTATTTAAAGTGAGTTTTTAGAGGATGAAACATCACATTTTTAATTTTGACATTGAGCATCGATGGGAAAGAAGATGTACCGAGTTTATACATCAAGAAGTTGAAATATGACACAAAAGTGTGAGGGTTGTGAAGAGCATTGTCTTTTACTCAAAACTTGCGAGTGACCAATACAAGATATTATATATTTGATTCCCATAAGAGGTATTTCATTGGCTCAACCAACTACAAGAAGTATCAAATTTAAAGATCTATTCAAGATAATATTTAATTGGACTGTTGATCACTTAGCAGCTCTTCATCGGTTGGATCATTAGATTTCTTGTGCTTTGGATTTATGGGTACAGACTACTATGGAAGGATATATTATTGAATTTTCTGTAGAGAAACACCAATCTTTTTCAAAAGAGGAATTTGTATTCAAAGAAGGAGCTCATGGAAGATTGTTGAAAGAAATCCCTTTATGGATCAAGATTCTGATAGCAGAAGAAGGGATGTTGCTTATTCCTTCAATTTATATGGAAATGTAAACCCTTGAGCTTGGGGGGGGGGAAGTGGTTCAAAGTAGGGTCATGAGCCAATAGAGAAGGAGTGTGAAGAGATGGGGGGTTGACGAGAGAATAATGCAAGAGATGAATAGGCATTGAAGAGGGTTGCAACTACTGAAAAGAGGTGGTAGAACCAAATGCGAAATATGATGAAGAGACTTGATCAATCGTGGAAGGATACTGATTATTATAGTAGTAAGAGGAAAGAATTAGAGAAATTGTGAGAGTTTCAGAGACGTGGAAGGTTGGCTAGTCAATGGTTGAAGGAGAAATTTGGTGAGAGTGGTGAAGAATATACAGGAGGTCGACAACAGAAAGGAATATTTGGAGAGACAAACGAAGAAGTAAATATTGATGCCACAACTAATGAATATTTATCAGTCGAGACCTCAAAAGGAGTTGTGGAAGAGACAAAACCCACTACGCCGGAGAAAGTTAAACCGTAGCACGAGGTAGACAAAATCTTGTAAGAACACGTGAACCCCCATATTAAAGAACCCCACTCTGTAGGTGAAGGGCACAGCTCTTAGTCGCTTACTCCCCGGTTCTATCTACATCCTTGGTAATATCTACAATCAATATTTATGTAGGTTCTATTGTTTCTATCCCTTCGAGTCCAGTAATTTCAAGTAGTAGTGGTAGTAGCAAAGTTGTGGTGAGTAATTAAGTTATATCACAACCAGGACCTTCGAGGTTCATTCTCGTAGGATCACCAAGATACCCAATGGAAACTCAACATGCAGGATCCCTCACCTAATACCCTTATTTTTTGGGAAAAGGGGATGAGAATGTTGAATATCATTGGTTCCTTTGTGAGGCCATCTGGTGGTCTCGTGGAACACTAGATGCAAAAAAATTGGTTGAATTTCATACCACCTTAAGGGGTCAAGATTTAAAGTGGTATATGAAATCTATTGAGCCAAGGAATCCTTTCTCTCTAAATGAGGTGAAGCAAAATTTTCTAACAAAGTTTCGACTACCTCAGTCAAAGAAACAGGCTCTTTCTGAGTTACAAGAAATAAAACAAATAGACATTGAATCTATGTGGGAGTAAAACCAACAATTAAAAGATGTTATTGAGAAGTTGGCCAATCCAATCCATGAGAATCATCAACAAGAATGGTTCATTCAGGCATTGTTACCATTGAATCGAATCTCATTAACCCAGTAGAGGATAGCTACATTGGGGGAAGCCTTATAACAAGCAATGGAAATTGAAGCGATGGTTGGATATCCCGGAAGCTTGTAGATTATGAGACTGACTGAAGACACTAATATTGTGCATCTACAATGATATATTTTTTTGTTAACTGAATAGATTCAAGAATTGACCCTCCCTAGAGTAGGTCAACCATAGGTGTGGTGTATTGGCTGCTACACCGAGGGTCATACAACTATGGAATATCCCAAACTAAGGGGTCATGAAATTTGCCACTATAACACCATTTCATGGCTTTATGCAGTACTATGCATTCCCAAATCATCAAGGAGGCCAAAATAACGAATAATGTGAAATTTGCAGAAGTCATGGCCACTCCCCTAGGCGCTATCTAATCCTAGAAAAGTATTCCCCTGTTCTGAATACAATATATTGTGAATTATGCGGGTCACCTACTCATTCTACCAAGAAGTGTCGTTCTCTGGATTCTCTTGCAGACAGATTAAATCAATTTTCATTTCAGATCGATGAAGCTCCTCAAGGGTTTGGAGGAGGTCGCAGAGGTGGGGGAGGATTTCGAGGTGGATGAACAGGAAAAAGAGGAATAGTTCATTGTTACAATTGCGATGAAAAAGGACACCTCACGAGAGATTGTCCTCTTCCGAGAAGACCTTGGTGCACACACTGTAGAAACAACACCCATTCCACCAAGGATTTCCCTGAATTGATCACGAAATGGGAAGGTTGTGTGAGGAAACGAGTGACCAATTTAATAAATTTTGAGCCCCGACCTATCACTACAGAAAAGGAGCCCAATATTAACATTATTACTCGAGGAGGAACAAGGAATGGTGATGATATTGAAAATCCTAATCAAAGTAAGATTCAAAAAGTGGTACTAGTGGATGTTAAGTATGATCCCATAAGGCAGAAGGAGTTCTTCCAGAACGCAGTAGAAATGTTTCAACAGATGTCTAAACCTTCCATATCGATGGTTTCAGAACCAAGCATTGAGCTTCAACCAAGAGTCACAGAAAATATGTTTGCACGGAATGACCTTCGAGTGAAATCAAAAAATACTATTGATTTATGGTTCCAAGTCTTTTTCGATACTTTGGATGATGAACAACTCACTCAAAAGTTGTAGAACACGCTCAAGGGGACATTAGAGACTGAAGGGAGCCTAGAGGAGACGATTTCTACTAAATCTTTCAGAGAGAAATACAAGTAGGATACAAAGGAGGAAGTGAAGATATGGAAGAGAATTTATACTAAACGCCCACATCAAAGACTATGAGATTAGTGATGTTATGTTATATTTGGGATTGGACGTCAACATATTACCAAAGAAGACTTGGGAGGAAATGGGCAAGCCCAAGCCTATTCACCTATTAAGTTGTGGATGGCCAATAATTAATGTATATATCATGTTGGGTAGCTACAAAACACTGAAGTGGATTTAGCTAGCATTAAAACAATGGTAGATTTCTAGGTTATAGAAATAATGGGGGGAAAAGACCCATACCCAACTCTGTTGGGTATTGATTGGGCCTATGAGAATTACACAATTATATATCTCAAGAAGGAACTCATGACCTTTGAAGTGGATGGTATGAAATTAACCCAACATCTAGACCCATACCAAGGTCCTTGATACACTGGTGAGGAAAATATGGAACATGATGTCTTAGATCAACTCTTCACTCTGACTAGTGGAAAGTGAGCAAACTAAGTTAACCCTATTGTGGATGGATCAGGCCATTCAATATGCAAATGAAGATTCCGAAGCAAATTTTGAGAATTGGAAACAACGAATGTATGAGAAATTTTCAAGACGTTACGCAACTATACAAATATTAAAGAACACCTTCTTTATGATGGCACTTTAGATTTACACAGTGTTCTAGTTGATTTGGAAGAAAAAGTTGAAGCATAGAGAATATCAATACTTGATATTGCATTAAAATATCTCTAGCTATGAGGTGGGCCATGCATAAGGAAGCTTTGATTTCTTGGGATGAGATCAAATTCGCTATCCAATATTGATTTATCCTTCCATTGCAGTTCAACCACTCATGTAAGGACCAGAAGTTGAAGCATCAAATATTATCTCTAAAATCATATGATGGGTTGTTTGATCCATAGGAGCACATTGCGCATTGTATTAAGGTATGTGAAGCTACACAAGTGCTTGGTACATGTATGAAGATACTAGAAGACAAACCGCTTGTTGGGAAGTACTTCAACGCCAGTTCTGCCATGAATTCTCATTTTCGGGTAAGTCTCTTGAACTCACCATAGTGCTGCAACAAATTAAGAAATTTCTTGACAAATTTAAGCCCACACATCCACCTATAGTATGTTTTGAGCATGAATCCCTAATTCATCATAGCCTTTATCCATCCAGTGCACAAATACTCATGACCTATAGTAAGGTTAATACAAACCTAGAAGCTCTCGATGGCCTAGAAGACCTTAAGCATTTGACATTTAAAGAATCTAAAGGCACTAGAGATATTAAAAACATTAATTTGGATGATGTTAATAGTTCCTATTCCAAAGCCCTAAAGTTGCGAAAAATAAACATAGGGAGTGAGGAGCACCCTATGATCACATCCATAGGGGATTATTGGGATGAACATACTAAATACAAGCTTTGTTATAAGGAGTGAGGAGCACCCTAAGATCACATCCATAGGAGATTATTGGGATGAACATACTGAAATACAAGCTCTATTGCGGGAATACTAGGACCTATTCCCTACAGGCTTTTGAGAACTAAAAGTATTAAGTGAGACTTAGGGGATGTTGAGGGAGCCTCTTAGGCCCTAATAGTAATTGCATATATTCTTGCTTTATTACATATTATCATATAGTCTAATGTCTTAGGCCCTAATAGTAATTGCATATATTCTTGCTTTATTACATATTATCATATAATCTAATGTCTAATAACACAAACACAAAGTAACCCAATAAGAAGAGAGATTTTAGTCTTCTTGTTGGGTTATGCCTATGTGTTCTTGATATATTTCACAATGTAGTCTCTCTTATGTGTTTGCCTCATTTTCCTAGACTACAACATTTGGTTCAGTTGCCGCATGACTTGAACTTGGGACTGCCTATGCTCGTGGAAAGCTTGCACTGAAGATGATGTTGGTGGATGCTTGTTGGTTGTTGCTTGCGAATAACAGTGGATATTTGTTGATTTCTGCTCACACAAAATTGATGTTGCGTGATATTTTGATCGTGTATGCTGCTCGGCCTTTGAATATTGTTCGCGAATGATGGAGAATAAGTCTGCACATGAAAAAAAAGATAAGAAGAAAGTAATGATGTGCAAATAAAATGATGATGATAAAAGAGAGACATGGTAATATGGGTATTTCTAGAAGACCCAATCATGCTATTACAAAATTGACGATCCATATACGAGAATAGTCGCTGATATACTGCTAAATTACTTTACTTGTTGATATAATTACTAAGGAAACTCTTGCTCAAATGCCATAACTGATTGTGATGAAAGTGATCTTGGTGATGCTCTGTGAAATATTTTACTGGAGATCGACTTGGAGTACTAGTCGACTGGAAGGACCGACCAGAAAATAAAGTATACATTTTGGCAGCATTGCCCTGACCAAAGAATATGCTGCTCACAACAATAAATGGATAATACTGATCGACCACCTCTGTGACAATATTGGTCGACTACTTCTGCAACAATAGTCGGCTGCATAGGCTCGACCAAACAAATCAACAAGCTCGAACATTGGACAAAATCTCATCGACTGGTGATTGATGGTCGACTAGATACTATTCAGCCCGACATTTACAAAGTAAATTGGAACCAACTCTTCGAAGTCTCGTGGATGCATGGTTTGAGGTCGACGCCCAGGTCGTGGTCGAGTTGGAGCTTTGGTCAAAATCGACGACATGGATGATCTTAGGACTTATCGACGACATGGATGATCGGATGTGTTGTTTGGATAATTCACAGTTGGCGTCATTTTGTCGTCAACTTTTTAAATCCGAATCAGAATTCATCATCAGGATTAATCAGGATTCATCATTAGTTTTGATGATGAATCCTAATTCTGATTCGAAACGTGACCCTAACTGTGGATTATCCTAACAACACATGCGAAACTCCTCATCACAAAAACTTAAAAACAGCGACATGGATGATCTTTAGGTGATATCGAAAAACTTTATACTAATTATAATATAGTACAGCCACATAATTGAATTGTGGTTAATGAATACAAAAAGGCATATTTAATTTATTAAACTTAATTTTATCATAAATCCTAAAAAAGGCATATTTAATTTATTAAATTTAATTTTAGCATAAACTCTAATTAGGATTTGTAAATAAAATTTGCTATAATATTTAATTTACTAAACCTAATTTTAGCATAAACTGTTCATTGTGGCTGCAATTTCACTTCTACCGCTGTGGACATTGAGACGGCAATGATGATATCCAAGAAGCCACGAATTCATTAAGCTCTCCACTGATGGAGAATATTAAAGGTTGCAATTATGGTTGTTGAGTGTAAATTTGGTAGAAATGTAAATATAGAAAAAAAAAAATTAATATTAAGTAAATTTATAATTTCAAATAAATTTGTTAATTAATGTGGCAATTAGATAGTCACACAGTAATTTTTTAATTATATTAAGTAAATGTTAAAAAGTAAACATGTTAATTGGCATTCTCAAAAATGTAAAAAAGTTATGAACATGAAATTTCATTCATTGATTTGGAAGGACAACAAAGAATATGCCAGTATCTTTCATTCATAACCATATTGAAATTTATGACTAGCACAACAGCTAACTCAGGGCTGGTGAAAGCCAAAGGCGCTTACGGCTATTAAACTTACGGCTGTTAAAAACTCAAACGATATGCCAGCACATAAATGAGGCCACCAAACGTTAGCTAGCAGAAACATGAAATGCCTTAATACCTGTGCCAATACTTTAATATTTTTTAATCAGGTAGACGTGGCAATAAGTTAGTGAACAGAGTAATTTTTAAACACGATTAGGTAAATGTAAAAAAGTAAACATATAAACGGATGTCTTTATAACAGCTCGGAAGTTAATGGATGAAATCAGCGCCATTCATTTATTGTGATGACTAAGAATATTTTAAGCATATTTAATCTCGTCCATAGAAAACTTATTAAAAACTAAAAACCTATTAAATATGCCCATTATCAATAGATGTACTCCTTTTGGCATAATTAAAAGATGATTAAATGTGTCCATTTCCAATAGGTATAAGCCTTTGACGTAACAAGAAACAAACAGTATAACGCAGAGATGTTGGAGCATCTATCTTCTCCATAGACCTCATTTTTCTGATTTTGATATATAAAGAGGTCGATCACGAGGAAATCGACTTATTAGAGGCCCAGGTCGATGGGTCGACTCTATACAAACCTTCCGATGATGTACGATGCAATATGCCAACTTAATGATTGAAACCTGTAAAATTAACATAGTCTTCCAATCTCCACGGATTTGACCTTCACAAGAATCGACCGCAACTGAAATTTACATATGAAATAAGGAAACTATGTACTAGCTGAGGAGCACACCAATGTCGATTGAGACATGATGCATTGAATGAGAATCAGTACCAAGTAAGTGATCGACCTTTTATTTTCCCAAGTGGATTCTGATCTGATATCAGATTTGGCAAACAAGGAAGACAATTGTGGTCGGCTTATGAAAAATATGAAAGAATAACTCTCAACTCGACGGAAGTATTTCACCGAGAGTGCACAAATCGACCGACTTGCTGAGATTGAGGGTCGACTCGACATCAAAGAAGAATCGACCGATCAAACTATGGAGTTATTTGACATTGATTTCAACGATGTATTTACAGCATCAGATCTACCCGATGCCAATGGACGAAGATTCAAGATCACATGATGACATGAAATCATTATCACTTAGTATTTTGTATTTGAAATGCAATATATATGGAGTCCTTTGTATAAAAGAGTTACATGAAGGAAATAGTCTAAACATATTTTATTACAGTTTCTACCCAAGTCATTCAAAGTATTAGTGGCCATCTCGACTCAACTCATAGTCGAGTTTGGATTCAGTCGAGTCTGCAATTTAGATAGATAAAAAGAGAAGAAAATATTATGTTGTTAATGGCGTCAAGATGTATTATAAAACTTGATTCAAAATAGAAAAAGGGGGTTAAACATGAGTCTTCAAAGGAAGGTGATCTCTTCCGCCATTGTAATATAAGTCGACTCTTCTTCACTGACAAGATCATTTTCTCACTGGATGACATGAAGTTAAACCCTGTTCAGGAAAATTGCTTTATTTTACTAAAAATTAGAGAGTCTTAGTCGAATTAAATTTTATCCTTCATGTAATGTAAAAGCATAGACTCCATACATTACCAAATATTGGAAGCAGAAACAAAATCGTAACCAGCAACAAAGAAACTAGTTTGATGAGTAGCAGAGTAGAAAAGTAAAAGATCGAACATCGATGATGAACATGTCAACGACGGTTAAAGGCATCTAGGAGAAACATATTTTCACAAAAACACATACATGAGGAGCTTAAAATAAAATATGATGACATAAAAATGATTGATTTGATTGAACCCCCTAGTATAAAAGTTGCAGAATAGTTCCTAAGTTTTGACCTCTGCAGCCAGAAAGTAGAAAAATGGTAGGTTGGCCGAAGTATGATATTCCACCACAGGGTGTGTGCAGGTGAAATATGAGCCTGGGATGAGCCACTCACCACTTTGAAGGCACCAGAGAGAAGTGAAACAATAGGATCAAGAGGACCATTGTTGGGTTGGAGAAAAGCACTCTGAGACTCACTGACTGCAGAGGCATCTACCAGATTGAAGGCAAAGGCTAAAAAGTAATAGGTCGTCAATTATCTACACACTCGCTTAAAACAAGCAAGGAGATGAGTGTGGGGGAGATGTTGAGAGGGCCTCTTAGGCCCTAACAGTGATCACATATATGATTAAACATTAGACTACATGATAATACATAATAAAGCAAGAATATATTTAATAAGTGGATAAAGCTAAGTAAATGAGTGGTAAATGTAACTAAACAAAGGATTAGTTGGAGACGACCATTCATCTATTGTATAAATAACCCTAAAGATGGAATATAAACCTGAAATGGAATTCCTTCCCTAAATTATCTCTTCTTGTTGGGTTATGCGTGTTTGTTCTTGATATATTTCACAATGTAGTCTCTCTTGGGTGTTTTCCTCATTTTCTTGTACTACAACAGGGGATATGAAGATAGAGCTAAATCCCGAGTCCAAACAGGTAAAACACATGCCATGCCATCTGAATCCCAAATCCAAAGAGAAGGTGAAGAAGTAGATTGATAGAATGTTAGCAACTGGGATGATTTTCTCTGTGGATGAGGCTGAATGGATCAATCATATTGTAATACAAAGAAAAAAGGTATTGAGGATATATGAGTCTGTGTGGACTATAGAAGCTTGAACTCTACCTATGTACATGGCCCTTTTCCCACTCCCTTTAGCAATGAGGTCTTGGATAAAGTAGCGGGAAATGAAGCTTATTCTTTTACAAATGGTTTTTCTAGGTATCACCAGGTTAGAATTGCAGAGGAAGATAAGTGAAAGAGTACATTCACTATTGAGTGGGGATCATTTTCCTATAATGTTATGCCTTTTGGTCTTAAGAATGCCCCAACGATGTTCTCTCGGATAGTTATTGTAGCATTCCTTGAATCCATTCACAAGTTTTGTGAAGTCTATATGGATGATTGGACTATGTACAACCTATTAAAAGGGCACATAGGTCTATTACGGCTAATGTTTTATTGCTGCAGACAGCTAGAGATTTCCCTAAAACGGAAAAAAGTGTATCTCTTGTGTACCATTTGGGAATCTTCTAGGACACATAGTTTGTAGGGAAGGAGTGTTGGTGGATCCTGCCAAAATTTTCATCATATTGAATATGCCTCCTCCTACAACTTCCAAATAATTGCAGTCAATGTTAGGCTACACAGTCTACTATCACAAGTTTATCAGAAATTACGCAAGCATAGTTGCCCCACTGGAAAATTTGCTAAAGAAATCTGAGGCTTTCAGTTGGATGCCAAAATGAAATCAATCCTTTGATACCCTCAAAGAAAAACTAAGTAATACTCCTATCATCATCTACTTGAATTGGCAAGTATAATTTCACATACATATTGATTCTTTTGGTATTGTGTTGGGAGCAATCCTTACACAACTTGGTGAAGGAAATCTGGACCATCCTGTCTACTTTTCTAGCAGAAATCTTTCTCATGTCAAACACAACTACACTATAACTGAAAGGGAAGGTTTAGCAATGGTTTATGCTTTACAAAAGTTTAGACATTATTTTCTAGGAAGTCACTTTAAATTATTTACTGATCACTCTTCTTTGAAATATCTTGTTAATAATCTTGTGTTAGAAGGTAGAATTTGTAGATGATTATTGTTGTTTCAAGAGTTTTCTTTTGAGGTCATTGTTAAACCAAGAAAATTAAACATGGGTCCAAACCATTTGTCTAGACTAGAATCAAGAGTGGTGGAGTTGTAGATTATCATCTCCCAAATGCATCACTTTTCAAGGTTGAAGCTATTCCTAATTAATTGTTTGAAATTGTCTTATTTCTAAGCACGAGTGCCTACTTGGAAAGTTATTCTGAAACTCGAAAGTGACACCTAGTGGTTCAAGCAGTAGACTATCAATTGATTGTAGGACACTCATACAAATTAGGATTGGATAACATCCTGAGACGTTTCGTGCTTTACCATGAGAGACCAAATATTTTGTGGGAGTGTCACAATGGAGTTGCAAGAGGATGTTGGACACACCTACCACACTTAGAGGGGGGGGTGAATGAGTGTGGGGATCTTTTTCAAAAACTTCCCTCTTACACAAAACGCATTAGTTAGCATTCAACATTTTACTCATTACTCATTACTATCATTTATAACCAGTTAGATGTGAACACATATTAGCAACATATATCAACAATATATCATCAACAATTCATCACCACAAAGAACACAAGATGTATGTACAATTTTGTTTTTATTACGGACTACAATCCTTGGGGTTTTTCAACAACAACTGAATAGATTACAACTCTACAAGAGCACCAGCTCTATAATGCAAGACTCAACTTACACACTCAACACCAACTGAGATGAGGCAAAAATCCTCAGCATATATCAATCTGCAACAGGTACGTGACCTATCAGTAGTGTAGCCCACGTGTGTACGCGCCCTAGCTCACTACAACCCGCATATGTACGCAACTGGTGTATACAACAACCTATGTATACCTTATGAGCTATTAGGGTTTATCCTTCAAGTTCAACTCAGATCCTCTGCAACCAAATTATCTTTATTTTCTCTCTCTCACTGTCCAATCTGACCACCAACCATTCACAACACATCCAAGCTCTCCAATAGCTTGCTCATGCTCCACAACCAATCAATATGAATGCTATCTCAATCATGTATAAACAACTAGTATACCATAGAAATCATGTCATCACTGAATCACAAGAGTTATGCTCACTCCATCAACCAAACTAAACCACATCATAGAAGCCATACCAAGAATTCCCTAAGTATTCACAACACAACAAACAATACTAAATGAAACCATACCAATGTCTCAGTTATAGATCTAAGCCCATAGAATGCAGATCTAGAACCTACCACAGTCTTCAACAGCTTGTCATTAACTCAAACACAAATCTCCATGATTTTATCCACTATATGTGCCATGTCCTCATACAACCCACGTATGTACGTGCCCTAGCCCATTGCAACCTGTGTATACCTCAGAAACTAGGGTTTTTGAAGCTCCGAGACTTTTGTCATCAAGATATCCAATATTGTTGAAACTTTGATGCATCCATGAGATCTTCCTAATGCTCTCTTTCTTAGAATAGATATTCAATCATGCTCAAGAGATCCACACCAAGGATGTTTCTCACAAGACGCTCTCACAAGAATCTCTCCATCAATACTCCAAAAGATATTCTCACAAGAAGCTCTCCATTGATCCACAAAAAGGATGATATGCAAGAGACCATTGCTATGTTATTTATACTTTCATCCTCTAGGTCACTTAACCCATTTCTAGGTCACTTAACCTATTTTCCTTATTTTTAGGGTTAACCACTTTCCATAAATAGAAAGTTATCCAATACTTTATCATTTAAATATTCCTTCTTG
>JZKD02S2130071.1:25640-52315 GCA_000966675.3 Picea glauca
TCTTTGCCTTCATTTGAAATGTCTTCAAGATCTTCCTTTGTGCTATCATCACTTGATTCTTTATCTTCACTTGAAATGTTTTCAATATCACATTTAGAAATAATACAATCAAGGGATTTTGGAGATTATTTACCTTTAATGATCTTGGTGGGGTGATCTTCAATATCTTCTTTCTCCTTCTTGCTTTGATATGTCTCATCTAGCTTTAGCCATAGATCCTTGGTGGAATTTCATAGTCCCATGCTCTCTTTGATAGGGCTTGAGAGTCCACTTAGAATGGTCTTGAGAGCCAATGCATCATTCTTATTTCCTTCCCTTTGAGCTGCAAACTTTGACTTGTTCTTCAATGAAATTGATCCACCAATGGCTACCTTCCAAATAGCTGCTCCCATTTCCTTCAAATGTATTCTCATCTCTATTCTCCAAGTAGAATAGTTTTCCTCATCAAGGATTGGAACTTCATCATCCATTTGTGTGTCTATGGATCTCCTTCAAGCTTGTTAAAGCTTGTAGTGAAGGCCTTCTATGATACCAATTGTTGGACACATCTACCACACTTAGAGGGGGGGGTGAATGAGTGTGGGGCTCTTTTTCAAAAACTTCCCTCTTACACAAAACTCATTAGTTAGCATTCATCATTTTTCTCATTACTCATTGTTTTCATTTATAACCAGTTAGATGTGAACACATATCAGCAACATATATCAACAATATATCATCAACAAGTCATCACGCAAGGAACACAAAGAACACAAGATGTATGTACAATTTTGTTTTTATTACGAACTACAATCCTTGGGGTTTTTCAACAACAACTGAATAGAGTACAACTCTACAACAGCACCAGCTCTATAATGCAAGAATCATCTTACACACTCAACACCAACTGAGATGAGGCAACAATCCTCAACAGATATCAATTTGTAACAGGTACGCAACATGTCAGTAGTGCAGCCCACGTGTGTACGTGCCCTGGCTCACTACAACCCGCGTATGTACGTGGCCAGTGTATAAAAAAACTTGTGTATACCTTTTGAGCTATTAGGTTTTATCCTTCAAGTTCAACTCAGATCCTCTGCAACCAATTTATCTTTCTTTTCTCTTTCTCACTGTCCAATATGACCACCATCCAGTCACAACACATCCAATCTCTCCAATAGCTTGCTCATTCTCCACAACCAATCAATATCAACGTTATCTCAGTCATGTATAAACAACTAGTATACCATAGAAATCATGTCATCACCAAATCACAAGAGTACTTCTCACTAGATCAACCAAACTAAACCACTTCATAGCAACCATACCAAGAATTCCCTAAGCATTCACAACACAACAAACAATGCTAAATGCAACCATACCATTGTCTCAATTATAGATCTGAGCCCGTAGAATGTAGATCTGGAACATGTCACAGTCTTCAACAGCTTGTCATCAGATCAAACACAAATCTCCATGATTTTATCCACTATATGTGCCATGTCCTCATACATCCCACGTATGTACATGCCTTGGCCCATTACAACCCACATATACCTCAGAAACTAGGGTTTCTTAAGCTCTGAAACTTTTTTCATCAAAATCTCTAATATTGTTGAAACTTTGATGCGTCCAAGAGATCTTCCTCATGCTCTCTTTCTCAGAACAACTCTTCAGTCATTCTCAAGAGATCCACACCAAAGATGCTTCTCACAAGAAGCTCTCCATCAATACTCCAAAAGATATTCTCACAAGAAGCTCTTCATTGATCCCCAAAAAGGATGATATGAAGGAGACCATTGCTATCTTATTTATACTTTCATCCTCTAGGTCACTTAACCTGTTTTCCTTATTTTTAGGGTTAACCACTTTCCATAAATAGAAAGTTCTCCAATACTTTATCATTTAAATATTCTTTCTTAATTTTTTCACTTCTCTTTATTATTTAAATAATCCACCTTGACTTTGTCACTTTACTTTATCATTTAAATAATGATTTCTTCTTTTAGGTCAATTTGAATTCTTTGACCTTGGAGGCTTCAATCCTTCATATGGGGTTCCTTCATCTTCATAGGGCCATAACTCTCAAGCCATGAGGAGTTATGTGACATTCCACATAGCACCAGAAATGACATGACAAACACTATCCATCTAGGATAGTTTCATCAATAACTCCATTGATCTTCATTTCATTATTCCACATACAAGCATAGGTTCTCTTAACCACAAATCAACCACAAAGCATCTTCCCGTTAGGGATTTCACCATAAGGGGACCACTTTGGATTTCATCCATTTGTACTTCTTATTAATCATGACAAGACACTAATGAGTCATCAAACTATGCATACCATCTTCATCATGTATCAATGACAACTCATTGATCCATCTTCATCTATGCATCTTGATCCATCTTCATCGATTGGTTTCCACTTGACATCTATCATTATCATCAAGGATAATACATATACATTGTTCATCAATAATCAATCAATCAAGATGATCAATCAATCAATCCATTGACATCAATTAATCACCCAATCACTTGACATCAAAATAATCAAACCATTGGTATCAATGACAACATGATCCAGCAGAGGACATGTCGACGAAAAGGGAACTTCCTAGAAGGTATTACACATAGGATTATGTTGGCTAATGGTGTTCATGAATGCCAAATATTATGCCAGGACCTGTGACATCTATCAATGAGTTATTAAGCCCTCACGTTGTGATGAGGTACCCTTACACCCTATCTGAGCACGGCAAGCCTTTGAAAAGTGGGTTGTTGATTTCATTGGTCCAATAAACCCCCCTGTGAAACATTCAAAGGCATGATACATTATCACTGCAATTGATTACTTAACTTGTTGGGCTAAAGCAGAAGTTGTTCGAGATTGCTCTACGGATAGAACAACATGGTTTATTTTGAGAACATAATTACAAGGCTTGGTTGTCCTCGGAGCTTGACCAGTGATCAAGCATCCCACGTTTTTAGAGAGAGTATCTCCACCCTCACAAGAGAGTTTTTTATTCAACACCATAAGATCATTCCATACCATCCATAAGAAAATGGAACAATAGAGGCCTTCAGCAAGATATTAGAGAGGGGTTTAACTAAAATATGTTGTGTCAATTGTGATGATTGGGATGAGAGAGTTCCAGTTGTGTTATGGGCTTAACAAACCACGACAAAGATATTACATAGGTATACCCCCATTTCAATTTGTATATGGACGAGAAGAAGTAGTGTCACTTATGTTTATAACTCTGAGTCTATTCATTGTGCAAGCTACTAAGATGATCGACAATGAATCCATTGTCGCACAGGTTGAGGAACTAATGGAACTTGAAGAAGCTATATTCTTAGCAGAATTTCATCAAATGGTGGAGAAATTCTAGAAAAAGGCTTAGCATGATCGACATATCAAGCATAATTCATTTGCGCAAGGTGACCAAATCATGTTATATGACAACGAGTTTCAAAAACATTTGGGAAAGCTATAGATGCATTGGCTGGGACCTTTTATCATTGCAGAAATTTGTGAATTTGGTGTTGTTAGGCTCGTGAAACTAGATGGTATTCCTTGTCCTGAATGGATGAATGGTGTGTTCCTTATTCCCTACATTTTTTATCCATAAGTGAAATTGTGCAATGCTCCTGTATGTGGGAGTGCATGTAGTAGGTAGGATTTTTCATTCATTACTATTTTTCGTTTCCATCAATAAATTGGTGACATACCCAAATGTCACTTTCCCTAGCATATGGTTGTCCCTATCAATTTATCAAACCCAAATATCAACTTTGTGGTCAGGGGGTCTCAATCAAATCCCTTTGTATTTTGTATTTTCCAAGTTCAAAAGTCGTGCCTTGTCATTGTCACTGTGGTAGTTGAATGGTGTTGATACCTTTTTGTTGTTGTCATGTCATCGCTATTAGACAAAATTTATGTCCCCACAACAATCAGTACTTTTCTATGTGATTGTTGGTGAGGCCATTATTTTCTCATTCACCCCGATATCTCTGCGTCGCGTTTCCCCTTATGCTCTTAACTTCCCAAATCGCCTCATAGATTTTGTTATGTCTACTCATAATGTCCAACGTTAATGTTGAATTGTTGCCATGATATCTCTCTTAATGGTTGATAATTCCATCACCATACCCCAATATCGCTTATAAACTTGCCTTTGGCCGACTTCTCACCAGTATCATGTTTTAATCAAGTTATTTGTATGACAAATACGACACTAGATGAGGCAATCACAGAGTGCACATTGTGTCAATAAATGATGAACAAGTCTACATGTCCTGTTATTTGATTGTTGGGAAATTGATGAAGAATTACATGAAAGGCGAGTCCACGCTCGATGCCATCACAGTAACAAAATTAAGCAAAAATGGCGCACCATTGAATTCGTGTAAACATTTTCTCATAGAGATGTTTCAGGCTTGCACGGATGTGCATGACAAGGCCGAGTAATTCATATATGGCTACTTATTAGTAGCATTCAATATGTGGAAGTGGAAACCACCACAGGGTCGCAACATCTCTGACACGTCTGACGATCGCATCATTAAACTCTTCGACCCTTGGCATCTTCGCACTGCAAACACCAATGAAACAAATCACACTGTAGCCATTTTTCATAGTGGTATACCAACCTCATCATCGCAACACAAAGTCCATGAATCCCATAGTCATTGCTAAATCGACATACTCAAAACATTTGGTTCAAGATGAGCCATGACCATACGTTTGTGTCACCTCTTGGAGTTTCTCCATCTCTCTTCCATATGAGCCCTTTACCATTTTATCTAGATGAGGTAGTGTTCCACAAGGAAGTCACCTCCTGGCTAGGTTCCATTGTCGAAAATAAGAAGTCGAGTGCCTACTACACGATCCCTGCCATCGTGCAATGGTCGGCTCCTATGCATACCTCTGGTGCATAGACCAGCTTAGGAAAGTGAGATAGGAAGCCTTCTAGTTTAGAGGAAGTGTTCTCGAAGCAGATAGTTCAAATTCCATTCTCCACTATCCAGGATGATGCCACTATATTAGGTAAGCAATTCCACAAAGTCCTTATTGTTTTTTTCCATTGAAATAAGTTGTGCATCGACTCTCCCTCCAAGTCCACCATTGACCCTATTGTCACTGACATCACTCTGTTGTCTTCCCTTCCACCTATGGCCTGCACCGCTACCACTCCCATTCACACCACTACCCCCCTTCCCTCATTATTCACTGTGATAACCATTCTTGATGACCCTCCAGTGAAGAAAAAATATACCCCCATATTTGAAGAACTACCTAACCAACATCATACCTTACCTACCGAAGTCCCATTCATGACTCCATCATCCCCCACTCATAACCATTTTGACACCACCTTTCCAGAGTTTTTCAACCCCTCTACTACAACCGTCAGAACCATCGTTCCATTATCGTCCTCTACTCCCTAAGTTTTGCAGAGCCAATTCCCCCTGGAGATGCAACCATTAAATGTTGTCCATTCAAAGCTAGAAACAGGGATAGATACACATGTTCCAATGGACCAGGACCCTCGACATGACCAACTATATACTTAGGATGATATCCATTCAACTCATAGCACGAGCTCGGTAAAGGATCATATTGTGCCTCTGGTACAAGACCCACACCAGTGTCAATCTATCCTGGAGATGTTCCTGGAGTAGATATATGTTGTTTCTACACTTTCACAGGAGGTTCAAGACCAGATTTTGCATAGTTTCAGAGCCACCTCAGCTAGTCCAAACAACACTAGCACCCCCAGCATGTATTAGCATTATGTTTCCAACAACCTCCCACTTGCATCCAGACTACCTTTGGATCCCTCTCTTACTAGTGGTGATCTTGCCACTTGGGCTATGCCACAAATCTTAATATTGTTCGGGCTTCCATTGATCAACTATAATAGAGGATCATTTCATTCGAACGCACCAATGATGAGCTCCAACAGGAAATGTAGCAACTGCAAGATGTTGCATATTTCACCACTTATGGTGTGGAATTTGAGCATGGTTTGGGTTTACAGGTCGAATCTACAGTTATGATTTTGTCTGAAAATTTCACACATGTCTAGCCTACCTTTGAAAAGATCATTCTCGATCTCCCAGAGGACATCACTCCTGTTGCACCTCCACAACACATCGAGCTTGTTGTCAATGCCTGGTCATGCCTAGTGGTAAGGACCGAAAACCTTGGGCAAGATATGGTTGTGATCAAGCTCAAGGAACAATCTCAATTGATGATGTATAAAATTACACAGGTCATGGTGAAGGGCGATCACACTAAGTTGGCCTTGCTTCATGCCTATTTTGATGAGTGTCGTTAGCTCTTCAACATGGTCAATGATTGGGTTGGTTTGTTGGACCAACATGACCATCCAATTAGGGAATTACGTGTTCAGCTTAACAAAATGCATGCGGAATCCAGATCTATTACTAAACCCATTGATAAAGAATCCAAGTTTTCATAAATTTAGGTTGAGGATGAATGGTTGGATGCAATGGATGAACATAATAGGGCCACGAAGAAAGAGCTTCAGAATTTCAGACCTACGATGCAAGCCAAATACGTCAAGATGCAACAACTGGACTCCATTATTGATACCAAATGGAGTACTATGTTGGTTACAAAACCAAAGGATCCTGATGTAACTGCTACACGGGAATTTGTTGTGGGAGCCTCAATTTTTGCACAAAAATGGCAGGTCTGTGTTAAGCACTATGACCATTTTCTTGAGTAGGCTCTTGTAATTATGTCGAAGTTGGGCCCTCCTTTTGCAAAGGTTCAGGGAATGAGCTAGCAGGTTGACTCAGGATGAGTCAAAGGTTGTGGTAGGGGCCTATTGGGCCAAAGTTTTATAGGAAAGTGCAATAGCACAATGGAAGATTAGAAGTGACGAAGAATAACTAGGATAAGCGGAAAATTTAAATGCAAGAGTGTCTGTAATGAAAAAAGATCATGCACCAGTTGGACGAGTTAGTGGAAACATCCAGAAGCTTCGAGTGCATGCAAAGAGAAAGCAGTAAACGTAACATTCAAGGGAATCAAGAAGTCAATAAGCGCCTAAGGGAAAATTATAAATATGGGAATATTTAATGGGAAAGGGTTGAGTTTTTTTGGTTGTCGGTCATATTGTTCACTGTCAAATTGTTGTTGCTAGTATTTATATTGTTATTTCTATGTTATCAAGATATCCATAGTTTTTATTAGGTTTGGTGCGATGAGCTATTGTAATGGATTTTGGGGGAATAATTGTGCTTGCGCAATAGCGATAGAGTATGTAGTGGGTATTGAAACATGGAGTGTGATTATAAACTATGATAAGAAGAATGTACTCACAATATCATGACTTATGAGATACTGATAATATATAAAGAGATCATTTAGGCCCTAAAATTTTGGTTATGATGTGTATGACTTTGTAGTTTCTTTATTATGCAATTAATTATGGACTATGTATTTGGTATTTAGACATTATCTCTAATGTATGGACTTGTATGTATGTTGCACAACCTGGTTAATATGATGGTTATGTTGGTTTAGTCAATTGGTAATACAATTCTTTATATGTTAAAGTAGGATGTTTCATTGTGTTGTGATAGATATGATGATGCATCCTCTTTGATTCACTTCACCTCACACAAGTCTCGATTGCACTACGGGTGAGACCTCCTTCCCTTGCAAAAGGTTGAATATGCCAGTGCTACTAGACTACAATTGTATATTTTTTGTTAGCCTTCAAGAACCTCTGTCTCCAATTTTTTTCCAACACGTTGGACACATAGGGGACAACCAATGATATCCCTCACATGACAACAATGTTCAACAAGTGATGACCCATGAAACTTCTAGATTCAAGGAGTTATGAGCATATAGGTGAGGTATGAGTTGTATATTCATGTCAAGGACCTAGGAAATCACAACATTTGAGTCTCTAGTGGTCTCTAGAAGATCTAGAAGCTCTCCCAATCCTCCTCAAAAGAGTTATATAACAAAGGAAAGTCTTGGGAAAGAGGGAGAGAAATCAGAAGTATTGTTATGCTATCCATTTGCAAAGAATCTATTCCTATATATCATAGCCAGAAATCAGAGTGCCTAGCCTAATAAAGAATTTGAGGAGGAGGAGCAAAGGAGAAATGCATCTACATCCAAGATATGTAATATTGATGTAATTTCTTCATGATTAATCAATAGATCATGGGTTTTCCCCCAAATAATTTGTGTTTGATTCATGAATGGTTTGGATCTGATCTTATGAATGATAGAAAAAGTTATATCTAAGTTAGATCTAATTTAGATTGGTGATTTCTAACACTAGGAGAAGAAGGATATTGGTGTTGTTTGTTGCTTATGTGCAGGAAACAGGTGATAGGAGCTGGAGTTGGAACTTTAGATCTATGTCAGCCAAGACACTCAAGAAAAACCTTCAATAATAAGGTATTTTAATCTATCCTCTCTTGGTATGGAAAGAGGTTACTTGTCTTATATCTAGAAAACCATATAATTTTAAACCCCCTCATTCCTAGGACTACTAGGTTGGTCCTAGGGAGATTTTGTTGTGTATTCGATAGAATCCCATTGTCCCATAAAATATCTACCTCCAACATTCAATCTAATTCTTTGCGCACCTTTTTCCTTATACTTGGGATTTAATCAATAAGGCCTTTGCTTAACTGGTTTGGCATCCAACTTGATTTGAATCTTCATGGCTCCAAAGGATCCTGCAATGTCTTTCATCTTAGAAACGATGCGAGGAAACAAGTCCTCATATTCCTTGAGGAGATCAACAACTTGAATGACCATCTCCTTATCCTAATAATCTCCAATTATGGCCATCTTGGGCACTTCCTCGGTGCTAATATTATGTTTCTTGGTTTTGATCGTGCCATTACAGTCTAGTGCAGCCATCTTGGTCACCTTACCCTTTGGTGCATTCTCTCCTTATGACTCTTTGATCTAAATGTTGCAGGGATCATCGTCATCAATATTTTCAATATCAATCTTCCATCAATGTACTTCTTCTTTCAACTTTTCCAGTGGTTGATGATACGTACATACCACCCTGGGTGTGGCTTATTTTGGCTATTGATGGAAAATAAAATCCTTAATCCGATGGAGTACCTCTTTCTGAGTTGGATATTCTATTATGAAGCTCGATATTAGACGAAATTGGAAACTCATATGGTTCCACTCAACTATTTGCCTCTTGAGTTCCTCCTAGATGTACCAGTTTCTAGGGACCATGTCCATAGTGTGGACAAACCAATGTACCCATTAGGCTCAAGGGATATTTCATAGTTCCAACATCGTTCACAAAAAGAAATATGTTCTTGAGGATACTTAGTGTCCTTGTATCGGTTGGCTAGTTTGAAATCATCGATGGACTAGAACCAAATTTTGATTAACTCAGCCACCTGCACCCAACAATGAATATTTGGGTGGTGTGTCACCCACCACCGCACAACTATCCCTTGAACCATTGCATCCATGGCCTAAATCCTCTACTATGCGGGGACGGTTTTCTCCATTTTAATGAGAAACATATCCCCCAACCCTGTCCCATCAAACCATGGGGAATCACACAACTTAGACCTAATCTAGCACAATGCTCTTGTTATCCTCACACATCTATGAGTGGAAACTTCGTAGAGTTTATTCTACCACCTATCCATGGAATAATACTGGACACTTCTCTAGCTTAATTCTCCATCTACGGTGAGGTTTATGTAGTCCTCATTGCAACCTCCAATATTATAGATATTTTCAATGACTGAGCTCCATTCATCCTCATCCACGGGCTCATTATACCAATCACCTTCGTATGGATATAGTGGTGCAAAGGACATCTACCTCTTCTTCAAGTTCAACACCGCATTATTATCATAGGCCCAATCAATGCTCAGTAATGCAGGATATGAATTAGATTCATTCATAATATATATGACCTCAAATTCATCATTTTTTTACTCCCTCTATGTTTACTTTCACTTGTTCCAGACGGCCTATTAGGTAGATCTTGTACTTATTGGCCAAGCAAAGTTGGATGGGTGACCAGAACAACTTCGTGTTACCCATCACCTCCCAAGATTTATTTGGAAATCTATTCACATCAGGACCTATATCCAACATGATCCCATCCATGCCATAGCCACCAAGCACGGTTGTCATCTTAAATTCTTGGCTAGTGTGCCTTTTCTTGCTGACTTGAACTACATCTATTTCTGGTAGTGGGGAGGATATGGTTTCCTCCACTGCTTGTTCCTTCATGAAAGTAGCTAACATCTGATTCAACTTACTGGCAGCTTCAGGATCATTCAACAGTCACAAACAACAACGCAAGAAAAAAATTCTTGGTGTTCAGATTCTTCCTTGTGACCCAGTTCCTGTAAGACTTATGTGCACATTATGTGTTGTAATTCCTCCTAGCATTGTTTTTCATATTATTTATACTCAACACATTGAATCTCGATCTATCTGTGAGAATCCTCTATTGATCGTTGTGTCACATGTTGTACTTCTTCATGCACACAAGCCTCCTCCAATAATATTTTTGTTGTATGCCACATTTCCTCATAGGCACAAGATTCTTCCAAAAACCTTTGTGTCATGCATTAAACCTCTTCACAGATCCAAGCTTCTTCCAACGATATTTTTGTCAACCTCTACACTTATTCCATTATCTCAGTTTGCTCAAGTGAACTTTGAGTCACATGTTGCAATGCCTCGTGCAATCTTTCTTCTTTCAGTGACCTATGTGCATCACACAAAAACTTATTTTGTTGAGAAACATTAAACCTTGGAGGGGGATGAGGTGCCTTCCTTATATTTTCTTCTGGATTTTGACCTGAGCCTTCATCATGCTCAAAGTCTGACCCTATATTCACTCCTCTTCAGGTTACTACCCAAACATCAACCTCATCATTATTCTTCTTATTATTGTGTGGCTCCGCATACACCATGTTGCAATTGGCCTTTTTGTCCTCCCACGTTTTCAACAATTCAGGATAGTCTTTGGTGACATGCTCAAGAGTATAGTAGTATGTGAAAAGTAGGCACAATTTGGTACAAAACCTTGATACATGACCAATATCTCTACAATTAAAACATGTGGGGGGTCTACCTCCCCCTCTTCCATATCCTTAGTTGAGACCACAGCCATATCCACCTGTTGGCACAGGGGCAGACCCAAGGTTCAATGCTTCAAAAATGCACCAACAAAACCCTAACTACGGGCCCTTTTGGAAAAACATGCGAAGAAGATGCAGGCTCACCCGAGGTAGAGGAATGGGGGGTAACATGACTCAAGTGTTTGTAACCAAGTTGGGACACACATCTGTGATTATAACACTTCGCAGAGTACTTAGGAACAACACACATTAATTCATTAGCTTTATTCACCTTGTAGATGCAATCCTAAGTACAAATCAACGCAGTAAAAATGACAAAATATACATCGCACTTAGCATCAGAAGTTATATCTAACACATTCAACATAGAAAAAGCACTAAGCATTCATAGATCTATCTATCATTCTTAATAATTAATGCACTAAACAGATATACAACATAAATATCACAACACAAAGCGAACCATCAACACATGATATACGTGGTTCATCCCAATGTGGGGCTACATCCACCAACAAATTCTTCTTCTTTATTAGTCTTCAATCTCTACATTCATCTGCCCTTGTGCATTAAACCACATAGCCAAGATTCTCACTGGACAGGTGATCTGTGCACTGCGCACTAGATCCACCTTCCCAAAATCAGGTCAAGGAATAGATCCAACTCCTTTCTCAAGCACATATCCTTACATACATGTTTTGTCGCACTAAGCAACTGAGAACTACTTACCTCTTACACTTAGACACTTATGCACTTAGCTACATACTACTACTTCGCTACTTCTACCTTACAATCTTTACTTATTTATACATTTACAAAAAAACCTAATCATGGGTAAACCCATGGGCTGACATCCCATAACCTATTAAAAAACCCTAAGAACCCCATACTAGGTCCACAAAGCCCACAAAACAAGTGATATCCCATGATCTCAGCTCCACCTGGGCACTCCATCTTCGACCATCCTGTCAATGTCCAAAAAGTGGTCAAATCCAACCAATGTTTCCTCAAAACTTGGTTGAGGGACAACATGCCCCCAACACTCACCTGTGACTCATTCCAAGTCACTCAAATATGGGCAATGGTTCTTTGAAGGCCTCGATCTTAGCTCGAGATGCCTCGACTTGTTTATTTTCCTGAGCCTCCTTCTTAATGAACTCCTGGATCAATTTCTCTATAACAGGCCCTTCCAGGTGATGTTCTACTGTCGCAACCACTTGGTCGAGTTGCAATCATTTTCCTTCGATCTCTTCAAACACTATGCAGGCTTCCTCCTGCATCGGTTGTAGCCTCTGTGTGACCTCCATGAATATTCCCTAGATGGAAGTAATATATTGTTGGACCTAGCATTGTTCTTGTGATCTCTTCATTCTCTCGACTGCAATGAGTGACTTCATTTGTGCTTGGATTGTCAATTCCTGCTACTGTGCTTCTAGCTTCCTAAGATCTGGATATTCCATGAGGCATTCGTAGTTCTATTCACTTGTGTCGCTTACCTTCTTGCATTCTGAGGCGAGGACTCTAATCCTTTCCATTATGCTCTTAGCGGCTTCCTCCCTTTAATCGCGCACTTCTTGCAGAGTGCTTGGTATTGCTTGAATATCCAACTCTGTTACCCTTGCTTGAAGTTGTTGGATGGCCTCAGCGAGCTTTGCCACTTAGATCTCAACTACCTCATGTTCTTCCTGTGCCAAGCCTAGAACAAAGGGAATTTATTTTCTCACCACTTCCTTGACTACAGTATTCTCTACTAGCAGTCGATCCTTTTCCTTCTGTATATTTGCTTTGTCTCCCTTGATCATTGCCCATAACTCATCTCTCTCATTTTCATTCACGGTTACACAGTACCGTGCAACTCGCAGTTACTCCAAGATCTCATCTTTCTCTTTCTTCAGGGATTTTGTAGCATGGTCCTTTTCTTCTTGGACTCGCTAAAGTTGAGCCTCTGCTACATCTACCAATATTCGAATTTGGGCTAGTTCATCCCCCAGCTCTATAGTCTCCGATGAGGAGGGCACAGTAGGTACTACGCGGCTAACTTGAATAGCTCTATGTATCTCCTTCGGCTCCTTTTCAACTCTTAGATACAACTCTTATTTCTTCTCGCCATATTTATGTAATAGGTCCTCAGATGCATCCTCCATCGCTCTGCAGACTAGACTAATGTCATCCTCTGTGAGTGTAGCTTCTAGTTGGGGATTACTTACACAGGTATTCTTTCTTGTCAAGGGTTTCTATGGGTAACCCTTCCTTTTCTTTGATTTTTATGTCTTTGTAGGGGTATCCTTCAACGATGTAGCTTCACCTTCTCCTTGTTTTTATCCTTCTTCCCCTCCTCCTTCTTGGTTTACTTTGTCTCCTTTTCCTCCTAGGGGTGAGCCAGGTCTACTTTCTTCTAAGGCATTTTCCTCCTCATCAGTCTCTATGTATTGGAATTCCTCATTTTTCTTCTTCTTCTTCGCGCTGGTCTGTCTGACATGCTCAGCCTGGGTGACCAAAGGGCTTCCTATGATGTCGAGGTCGAATATTTCTACATCATCAACCAGTATGAGGAACCCTATCGGCCACTCCTTCGTGATTTGTTCCATATCTTCATCTTTCATCTTATAGTAATACTGTAATTTCTCCTTAATCTCATCCCTGCGTGCAGTGATATAAATGAAATGTCAATCTGCGTGGAACTTAGCTAATGATCTGTACTGGTGCAATGTTTGTGGACTCATGCATGGGAATGACTTAATAGAAACCTTCAGTTGTTGGTAGTAGGCATGGAACACTGTGTTCGACTGCCACTGCTTTGACATGTCATTCATTTACCATAGAGTGGAGAACTTTGTGGACAATGGCTCCAAGGGTTCAATCTCTAGGAAGGCAGCTCCTTCCGACATTTTCCAAGTGACAAATGTGATCAACACAAGCAACCAACTGAAATGGAACTCATATCCTTGATCCTGCACTTCACGACAGTATTTCTTGACATTTTTGACGAGGTAGCTCACCCAGTTCATTTGCATCCCCTCCACGCATTCCCCCGCCAGGTCCACCACGAACTCGGTGACCTGTGTGGGGACATTCTTTCTGATGATCTTTCCAGCTATGAGCTTACAAGCTAGGTGCACTGCGCCATCCTGGATAGAGGCTACCTTATAGCATCACTGTCCCTTTTCTAGTTCTTCGTATTCCTCCTTAATGCATTGTGTGAGGGAGCGATCCGATGGGTAGAACTATTGAAGGTCAGGTCCCTGCATGCTCAGTCCTATGATCAAGTGGATCAGCATTGGATCCACAGTAATGCACCTGTCGAGCCATAGGTATCCTCCATGATATCACGACAAGAGGAGTTTAACACAAGCGTTAACCTCCTGATGTTGGCCAAAGTGAGGAATATTCATGACATTGAGTATTGTGGACTGTGCGAGATCCTTTATCCAAGGTTGGGAGATGATGCAAGGCTTCTTCCCAATCATCTTCATCAAATATCTGTGAGGCGCGAGCATCATGTAGTTCTTTCTGTCACCAAGGTTGAAATCATTGTTCTTCAATGTTGGGATCTATCCTAACTGGATTCCTTCTATGCGTATCCCCTTCGAGATGTATGTGGTGATCAATGTATACTCGAATTCCCATGTAATGTTTTCATGGTTAACTACGCCAGCCAAAGGCGGGATGCAATCAGGTAAGATTGGCGAGATTTTCTTCGCGTTAGCCAGATCATCCCGATGATTACTTCGCTTCTCGATCATAGGGTTAGTACAACCCGAACGTCGTCCAAGCGAGGGGGAAGCCTGCAGTCCCCTAGTCGATGACACCTATACTCCCTCAGACATAGCTTTATCAACCATAAACTTCTTCAGAACTTCTTCAATGGATTTCTCTAGCTTGGTGCGATCGACCAACATTCTCACTGTGAACAAATAAGTTGGGGTAGGTGAAAATATAGTGGGGTAAACAACATATGTCTATGTATGATAGCACAACTCAACACACACAATCACTTTGTTTCTTGTCTCAGATAATCAAGGGTAGAAAAAAGTGGTCCTGGCGCAACATCTGATGGGTTAAATAATCAAGTTTCATAACGGATTCCTCCAATGGGTAGGAATGCCTCAATCAATACGAATCAGTCCATTATGGTGCGATCTCAACATTCCAAATGTGGTCTAGTTTCCCATAATTGTATTTACTATCCGTTCGGAGCGTCATTCTAATGGTCAGGGTGCCTCCAACGATCATATATCTTTGCCACGGGGAAGTCCCATTCTGCGTGGTTCTGATGTCTTGGCGAGGTTCAAGGCCTACAAGCCTGCCTCCTGTGAAGTATTCTTTGTAACTTCATGTAACTTTTCCAACTTGGTTGTCTTCTTACTGAGATTCCTTGCCTTCTTTCATGTGATCTGAGTCTCTGGATTCCTCTTTTCATTGTTATTCTTATCTTCTCTTAGCGTAGTATCTTCATTCTACTGATGTGGTCTCGAAGGGTTCGAAGGTAATGCTTCTTTTCTTACTAACTCCAGGGTGGGTATTCTTCTTTCTTGCATAGATAGGTCCTTCAAACCTTCTTGTGTTCTTTCAACCTCGATAGCTAACTCTCGTGCCTTCTATTGTTTCGACTTAACTTCTCATTCTTCTATTAATCAATCTGTTTTCCTAGCTATTAAATCCCTTAGTTCTTTCTTTTTCTTTTATGTAGCTTCTTCCTCTGCTTTCCTTCTGATCTGATCCTTCTTGATCCAAGTCATTCCTAACAAAAGTGTAAAAGGGGTGTTGTTCTCAACAAACCTAATAACTTCAAATTCCTCTTTTGTCGATGTTCCATGGATGATAGCAGGTACATTAGTAATTATTCCACATAGGGTTACCATATTTCCTCTGAAAAATCCTGTCCTTCCCAGTGAAGGTACCATAGTAGGCTTTCCCAAAATTTCCCAAGCACTTTCTGTCATAATATTCACTAGTGTCTCTTCATCCAAGACACAGTCTATGTCGAAGTCTGATATTCTTGTATTTATGTGTTGTTTTTCCTTCAAGATCTCTGATAAACTAACACCTTTGTGATCATCCATTACTTCTTTTAACTGTACTAACATAGTCTGAGCTTTCTCTGATTATTTCTCTTTATGATTCTTTAACATGCTCTTATCCTTTTGACTCATATTAATTTGTTCAACTTTAGCACTCATCCTTGGATAGTCTTCAACTTCATGACCAATAGTTTTACAACATAGAAAAATAGGACATGCACCAGGGCATTCCTTAGCAATATGTTTCGATCTTCTACAGTTATAACATAATGTCAATCCTCTCTTTCTCTTAAGCGTTCCCCAACCTCTCCTGTACTACGCACTGGGATCACAGTGATGGACCTGCAATCTGCAAAAATTCTTTCTAGGTTCTTGCATCCACTTATTAGTCCAAAAATTCTATCTATGCATAGGAATAGCATATCTTTCTCTATTTCTATCAAATTTATTCAGAACAACTCTTTCTTCTAATTGTACCCTAGCTTTCAGGCTAAGACATAATCTATCAAATAGACCTAGATTCATGCTTTCGAAACAAAAAATTCCACTTATCTTATTCTTATCAAATCATAAAGCTTTACCTCTTTCAATATCTTACCTCTTTTCTTTAGATCAGGTTTCTTTCTCTTCATAGAGCTTTGCAAGTCAAGTAGAATATTTCACACTATAGCAGCAGATATACACACAAAGCTTCTCTTTTCTTTTAGTTCCCAGCAATCACAGTTTCAGGTCCCAATAATGGAACCATTTGTTGGCACAGGGGCAGACCCATGGTTCAACGCTTCAATAGCGCACCAACAAAACCCTAACTACTGGCCCTTTCAGCAACACCTGTGAAGTAGATGCAGTCTCACCCGAGGTAGAGGTAGGGAGGGTTACAAGACTCAAGTGTATGTAACCAAGCTAGGACACAGGTCTGTGATTATAACACTTCACAGAGTACTTAGTAAGAACACACATTAATTCATAAGCTTTATTCACCTCACAAATCCAACCCTAAGTACAAATCGACCCAGTAACAATGTTAAAATATACATCACACTTAGCATCAGAAGTTAGATCTAACACATTCAACATAGACAAAGCACTAAGCATTCATAGATCTATCTATCATTCTTAATAATTAATGCACTAAGCAGATCTACAGTATAAATATCACAACAAAAAGCGAACCATCAACACATGATATACGTGGTTCACCCCAGTGTGGGGCTACATCCACCAATGACTTCTTCTTCTTTATTAGTCTTCAATCTCTACATTTTTCTTCTCTTGTGCACTAAGCCACAGATCCAAGCTTCACATTGGACAGGTGATCTGCGCACTGCGCACTAGATCAACCTTCCCAAAATCAGGTCAAGGCACAGAGCCAACTCCTTTCTCAAGCACATAGCCTTACATACACATTTTGTTGCACTAAGAAAATCATAACTACTTGCCTCTTGCACTTAGCCACTTATGCACTTAGCTACATACTACTACTTCGATACTTCTACCTTACAATCTTTACTTATTTATACATTTACAAAAAAGCCTAATCATCGGTAAACCCATGGGCCAACATCCCATAACCCATTACAAAACCACAAGAACCCCATGATAGGTCCACAAAGCCCACAAAACAAGTGATATCCCACGATCTCAGCTCCGTCTGGGTGCTCCATCTTTGACCATCCTGTCGATGTCCAAAAAGTGGTCAAACCCGACCAATGTTTCCTCAAAAATTGGTCGAGGGCAAACAAGATTTCCACTTATATTATTCTTATCAAATCATAAAGCTTTACCTCTTTCAAGATATTACCTCTTTTATTCATATAGGGTTTCTTTCTTAGCACAAAGCTTCGCAAGTCAAGTAGAATATTGTGCACTACAACAACAGATCTATGCACAAAGATTCTCTTTTCTTTCAGTTCTCAGTAATCACAGTCTCAGGCCTCGGCAACAGAACCATTTGTTGGCATAGGGGTAGACCCAGGGTTCAATGCTTCAACAACGCACCAACAAAACCCTAACTACAGGCCCTTTCGGCAACACCTGTGAAGCAGATCCAGTCTCACCCGAGGTAGAGGCAGGGGGGTTACAGGACTCAAGTGTCTATAACCAAGCTGGGACACAGATCTGTGATTATAACACTTCACAGAGTACTTAGGAACAACACAAATTAATTCATTAGCTTTATTCACCTCGTATATTCAACCCTAAGTACAGATCGACACAGTAACAATGACAAAATATACATTGTACTTAGCATCAGAAGTTAGATCTAACACATTCAACATAGACAAAGCACTAAGCATTCAGAGATCTATCTATCATTCTTAATAATTAATGCACTAAGTAGATCTACATCATAAATATCACAACACAAAGCAAACCATCAACACATGATATATGTGGTTCACCCCAGTGTGGGGCTAGGTCCACCAACAAATTATTCTTCTTTATTAGTCTTCAATCTCTACATTCGCCTTCTCATGTGCATTGGATAGGTGATCTGCACATTTTGCACTAGATCCACCTTCCCAAAATCAGGTTAAGGCACAGATCCAACTCCTTTCTCAAGCACATAGCCTTACATACATGTTTTTTCGCACTAATCAACTCAGAACTACTTGCCTCTTGCACTTAGCCACTTATTGATGCAAACCCCCCTTCTCCCTTAAGGGTTGCACAACCTCTCGGTCTAGGATTGATCAAGAACCTGAGTCTGATTGACTCTTTGTCCCCTTAGGAACCTCAATTAACTAAACAGGCCCCCTTCTTCTTAAGGCGTAGGTTCTATGGAACAGGCGAGCTTCTCCTTAATGCCTTAAAGCTTCCCTCATGTGACCGCTAGCGGTGACCACGCGCTTAAGTGAAAGGTGCATCGCGATTTTGCGTTTCACGACTCTGGGAATATTCCTATTTCCATTCTCCCTATATCTAAAATCATGATGGCTCTAGATCGAAAATCCAGATATTTCTTTGATCGACGGTTGCGATCAAATCGAGATCTCACGTTTCACGACTTTGGAAGTCTCCATACCTACGGTCTGTCGATACCCGAAATTGTGATGACGCTGGATTGACAGCCCAAGTCCTTCCTTTGATCAACGGCTCGGATCAAATCACGATTTGTGTTTCACGAGTTCTCATGACTCAACCTTTGACTCCTTTGAGTCACGAGTCAGCGAAATGTTGATCTCTCACCACGTGTCCTCCTTAACGATGGACAGTCTCGATGATCTCAGAACGATCAATGGCTATGATTATTTTGTGAGTTCTCACTTCACGAATCCTCACGACTCTGCCCTTTGACCTTTTCCCTCTACGAGTTAGCGAAATGTTTCTCTCTCACCATGTGTCCTGTCCTGATGGACGGTTTCGATGATTTTGGAATTTCGTGACCTTGTTCCTCCTGTGTACTTTCAAGGCTTTAATGTTAGTTCACTATACCTTGATTGGACGGCTATGATTCTCTTGTGCTCAAACCAAACAGATGAGATCCTTCCTCCTCTGTGCTTACTCCTCATTGTCTAGACACTGATCGAACGGTCCAGATCTTTTCCCTCCGATCTTACGCCTTCTTCTAACTTAGGAAATTTTCGAAAGACTTAAAGGCTTCGACCTTTATCCTTCCTGTGAGTCTGTTTCTTGGATCTCGTTCGCACTTCCTGGAAAGTGCTATCCCTCCTGAGCTTGATCTCCTAAAACATTTCGATCTCCCAAGCACTTCTTTCTTTTCCAGGGAAATTCTTCAAACTCAGAATCAAAGATTCTTGAAAACGAATCCTTCTCCACTGTCCTAGCATTCCTTTGTTCTCTATTCTTTGACTTCTTTACAAGTTCTCTTTGACTCTTCATCGAATTCCTGATCCTTGTGCTCATTGTGATAGATCTTTACACGAGGTCTTGAATTCTTGTGACAACCATACACACCTTGCGGCAGTATTTTTACACTTCCTGCAAAGGAAATCTTATGCTATTCCCCCTAAGATTACGGATCAAGACAAACTCTGTCAACACACTACTTGTGGACTAAATTCTAGATATTTTCACTCCTTGCAGTAGATTCTTACGGAAGCTCTAGATTCTTGTTGATGACTATGCACTCCTTGCAAAGGAAATCTTACAGGGAAAATACAAACAACACAGTCTCACACATTTAGATCAATTTTCCTCTATTATCTTCATTCAATCAAGAAAATGGTTACAGCTAAAATCAAACACCAACTAATGCTCAGAAAATTCTACTTGCTCACAACTCTCATAACCCCTCTTTAGGGCATACAAAACCTCTCTTTATACAAAAGAAAACAACTAAATTCTATCTAATTGTGGTTACAACGAGACTAGGGTTAACCCCCAGGTCACGCGTGCTCATTTTGTTTGCACATGTGTTATTTCTCTTTTATGTTTCTATCAACTGCAAAATATTTGTAGTACCATCTCACGTTTGAGGTTCTGAATTTGTCCTCATGTGTTGGGTTGTCCTACCACGTGTACTTGTTGACGATGCTCTTGCATCATACTCCCCTGGGAAACAATTCATGGACTCCTATCCATGAGCTCTTGCACCGACTTTCCATGCTTCTAGATATCAACTTCACTTTCCCAACTGGCATCTTCTATTGGATGTCCCTTCCACTTGACCAGATACTCAAAATAGGTCTCCCTTTGGGTCTTCTTACCAATCTTTTGATCAACGATCTTCTCCATATGTGGTTTTTCGGATATAGGCATTTGTTTCTCCCACTGAATATTATCTTGATCTGTTGATCCCTCTGTGTCATCCCTCTTGTAAGGATACAGGTCTGAGATCTTGAATATGGGTGATATGCCCACATCATATGGAAGCTTGATCGCATAGGCGTTTGCATCAAATTTTCTCAATATCTTACATGGTCCTATATTCTTCATATTTAGATTGTTATATGTCCCCCTAGGGAACCTTTCCTTCCTGAGATGTGCCAAAACCTGATCTCCTACTTCAAATTGAATTTCTCTGCGGTGTTGATCATCTCTGCATCTGTACTCTTGTCTAGAACTCTGTAACTTCCCTTTGATCTGGCTATGGAGCTTCTGCATTTCTGTAGAAAAATATTATGCTCCAATGCTTCTGGTCTCACTCTGTTCCAAGTCTCTCAACTTAGATACTCCCCTAGGTTGCATTCCATACAATATTTGGAACGGGCTCTTCCCAGTGCTCCTGTCTGGTGAGTCATTGTATGCAAATTCTGCTTGTGGAATAATTTGATCCCACTTATCATGGTGCTCAGTGACTAGACTCCTCAACAAGTTCCCCAAAATTTTGTTTACCACCTCAGTCTGCCCATCTGTCTGAGGGTGATAGGCTGAGCTGAAGGACAAATCTATCCCTAACTTCTTCCACAGTGTTCTCCAAAAATGACCAACAAATTTTTTGTCTCTGTCTGAGACAATGTTTCTGGGTAGGTCGTGAAGTCTCACAACTTCCTTAAAGAACATATTCGCAATATGTGTTGCATCACTGGTCTTCTGGCATAGGATAAAGTGTGTCATATTTGAAAATATATCCACCACCACAAATGTGGAATCACATCATCTTTGCGTTCTTGGTAGTCCCAACACAAAATCCATGCTTATTGCATCCCAAGGCCTCGCCAGTATGGGCAATGGTTTATACAATCCAGTGTTTTGTCTCTTACCTTTTTCATGTTGGAATATTTTGCATATGTTCATGAATTTTATCACATTTTTTCTCATACCAGGACAATAGTATGAACTTCTCAACTGTGAAAATGTCTTATCATGGCCGAAATGTCCAACCAATCCTCCATTGTGTTTTTACTTCAAAAGGTTATCCCTCATTGATAATTTTGGTATGCACAATTGATTTCCCTTGAAAAACAATCCCTCTTTAATCATATACTCTATCCACTGGCTTCTATCTCTCAGCACAGGATTTGCAGATGCTTCGTATGCTTCTTTGAAATCTGGATCATCAATGTACATTTCCTCAAGGTGTTCAAACCCTAAGGTCTTTACCTAAAATTCCTGCAGAATCAAACATCTCCTGCTCAATGCATCAACAACTTTGTTAGCATTCCCAACAATATGTTTTATGAAAAAAGTAAAATTCTTCATAAACTCAATCCACTTCGCATGCCTCTGGTTCAATTTTCTTATCTGGTTATGAATTGTAAAGCTTGGTTATCACTATACAAGACAAATTATTGTGGGACAAGGTAATGCCTCCATTTCTTCAAGGCTTGAATTATGGTGTAAAACTCCTTATCATATGTGGAGTATTTTCTCTTAGTCTCATTCAGCTTCTCGCTAAAGTAAGCAACATGTCTATTGTCCTGACTCAAAACTCCTCTGATTGCAATGCCACTCGCATCACATCTTACCTGAAACGTCTTCTCAAATTTTGGCAAGACCATAATTGGTTTCTTTGTTATTTTCTCCTTCAGTATATTGAATCTTTGTTTATCCTCTTCTGTCCATTTAAAAGACGTGTGCCTCTTCTTCACCGTATCCATCATTGGTGCACAAATTCTATTGAAATCTTTGATGAACTTCCTATAGAAACTTTCTAATCCATGGAAGCTTCTTACCTCAAACATACTCCTTGGTGATGGCCAATCTTTGATTGCTTTCACCTTCTACGGATCCATCTTCAATTCATTTGCAAAGATCACAAAACCCAAGTAAATGATTATGTCTTCATAAAAGAGGACTTCTTCAGATTTATCAACAGATCATCCCATTGTAGTCTCCTCATCACTAGTTCCAGGTGCCTCAAGTGATCCTATTTAGTCCTACTAAAGATCAGTATATCATCTAGATACACAACCATGAACTTACCAATGAAATATTGAAATATTTCATTCATCAACCTCATAAAAGTACTTGGGGCATTGGTTAAGACAAATGGCATAACAAGACACTCATAAAAACCTTCATTTATCTTAAAGGTTGTCTTCCACTCATCACCTTCTCTCATTCTGGTCTAGTGATATCCACTTTTCAAATATATCTTAGAAAAGAAATTTGACCCACTTAAACATTCCATCAAATCATCTATTCTTGGCAAAGGGAATCTATACCTAATAGTGATCTTGTTGATGGCTCTCGAGTCTGTACACATTTTCATCCTCCATATTTCTTTGGGCTCAACACAGTTGGCACTGTGCATGGACTCAAGATCTCTCTGACCAAACCCTTGTCTAACAATTCCTGGACTTGGTTCTTTACCTCCTCATTCTCTCGAGGTGTCAATCTGTATGTTGCTTTGTTTGGAAGACTTGCTCCTGGTATCAAATCAATATGATGGTTGATACTTATGATGGGTGGCAATGAGTTAGGTAGCTCATCCACCACTATGTCGCAAAAATTATCCAACAATTCATGAACTTCTTCAAGAAAAGCATCCATCGAAGTACTAGTAAGGATAACTCTGGGTTTCCTCACCACAGCAAATTGCATCTCCTATTATTTCTTAACTTCTTTCAGGAGTTCCTTCCCACTCATGAGGAGTATGCTTGTGTCGGCTTCCCCTTTCAGTTCCTTCTCCTCTATTGGCAGCAACATGTGTGTCCTACCATTCTTTTCCAAGGTGTATGTATTCTTCCTCCCATCATGAATGACATTCCTATCAAACTACCATGGTCTTCCCAACAAAATATGGCATACATCCATGGGAATTACATCACACAAAATTTCATCTTTGTATCCTCCTATATTAAATTCAACCAAGCATTTTTTAGTAACCATTACCTGGTGTCCTTTTTGCAACCATGAGACTTTATACGGATCTGGGTGTGCATTTGTCTCCAGCTCCAATTTCTCTACCATCTACATGGATACTAAGTTATCAGTGCTCCCACTGTCAATGATCACTTTTCATACTCTATCTTTAGTCTTGCAAGTTTTCCTGAATATTTTGTTCCTCTGTACAGGATTTTTAACTTTTGCCTCTGGTTTTAAGAGAACATTTCTCATCATCAAGGGTGTTCCATCCTCTCCTCCTTCTTCTTCAACATTCCCTCTTTGTGCTTCTGAAATGTGAGCCTCTCCTCCTTCTTTATTTTTCTCGAGGCATTCCCAAGACATGTGCCCTGTCTTTCCACAGGCATAACACCTTATTCCTCTTCTGCCTATTCCTCTAGAAGAGTTCCTTCCACCACCCTGTCTCCCTTGAGAACTTCCTCCTATTTCCGAGTGACTGTGTGGAGGTTCAGTCTCATCCTTGGAGTTATGCGCCTTGTCATGGGAAACTCCCTTTCCTTTGTTCAGAACTGAGATTTTACCTCTACCTCACTGGCTTTGTTTTCTGGCCAACTTCTATTCTACCTTTAGCACGAACTAATAAGCATCCTCCACTGTCCTTACTGACATCATGCTGATCTCATCCTGGATTTCATACCTCGGGCCATTTATATACCTGGCAAATTTTTCTTCATGCCTTTCTCTTTGTCCAGCCCTGATGTTCATCTTGTAGAACTCCTTTGTGTATTCTTTGACTATCATACCTTTCTATCTCAGATTTTGTAGCTTCCTAAATAGATTGATCGAATAATCCTTGGGCGTGAATTTAGCCTTTAGCTTAGCTACCATCCCATCCCAATTCTTTATCTTCAATTTTCCTCTACTTCTCCTCTCAGCCTCCAGTTTGTCCCAACACAGTGTTGCATGTCCTTTAAGCCTGGTGACAACATGTCTCACCCTTTTCTCCCCATCGACATCTTCATAATAAAAATATTTTGTCCATGGACCTTATCCAATCTAGCAGCTTTTCAGCATCCAAATTTCCTTCATACATTGGGACCTCTATCTTATCTCTAGCTCCCAATATAACAAATACTCTCAGAAAGTGTTCTTCGGCAATGTGTTCTTCTGCAGCTTATTTGATCTCTGCATATTCTCTCTCTACATCGTTGACATATCCAGCATTAGGTTCTCTTCTTTGCGCTACTTCCATCACTTCCAACCTTGCATGAAGCTCTCACATCTCTCTTTCTACAACACGATTGGCGAAAGGTGGCTCTCCTCGTCTCCTCGGCGACATTGTGTTGACTATATTTACACATAGAGTATAACTTCGAGTTTTTTTTCTCCTTTCCTTTGCCTGTTGTCTGCAAGAAAAACTCTCGCTCTAATACCACTTGATGTAGACCCCCCTAATCCCCTAAGGGTTGTGCGACCTCCCAGTATAGGATCGATCAAGAACCTGTGTCTAATTGACTCTTTGTCCCCTTAGGAACCTCAATTAACTAAATAGGCCCCCTTCTTCTTAAGGCACAGGTTCTATGGAACCTGCGGGCTTCTCCTTACCACCTTAAAGCTTCAGCATAATTAGGCTCTAGTTCTCCTCTGAATAATCCCTTTCCCTCACATGACCACTGGCGGTGACCATGCACTTAAGTAAAAGGCACGTCACGATTTCACGTTTCGCAACTCTTGTAGTATTATTACTTTATGTTGGCATCAGATGTCACTCCTGGATTGCAACAGGAATAGAGCCCAACGCCCATCAATTTTATCTCACGATTGGTTTATAAAGGGGTGATCAACTGGAAGTAAATTTAATACAATATCGTTTTAACTCAGATTTCTGGACTTAGGCTATGCATGGACAGGGGAGGTCTTGATCTAAATTCAGTCAGTACTTTGCAGTAAAGGTGAGAAGAAGAAAGACAACTATGAGGGAGTGCAAAGGTTTGTTATGAGCATGAAGCTTCCAGTAGTCTAAAGGGGAAAGATTTAAACACAAGAACATTGAAATAAATCATAACAGCATTACAATAAAACCTTTATATAACAGTGTCACAATACTTCATGTGACTCAGTCAATCATAAACTCTTTCAATACTAGATGGAAACCAGATGGACTAAGAAGATGACTATCATTAGACTAGAAATTTCACATAAAGATACATAACTAGGGAAAACCAGTGCTTCATTAAAACTATACAACAGGGAGCTTAGCTCTACCAACGATGGATACAAAAATGAAAAAATTGCCTTCATATACTTGGAGAAAAACCCAGCCGAAGTTTCGAGTTACTGCATTGAAGGCATTACGTCTGCATGTTTACTGGCATACTATGCATGAAGTCTCTGGACCATTGTGCACTTCGGTCAGACGCCACCGTGCTCTAGAATGGGCCTGCAAGGAATTGACAAACTAACAATCCTCTCCTAGATTTTTATTTATGGTGGAAATGATGTCCACCCACCATCAACTGCTTCCTTGGGATCGGAAATGACCCCAGTGAAATCTATATCTTTCGGACATGGAGTCCTTCTCATGCCGCCACCTAGATCTGCTAAACGGCTTCATGGTAAGATGTGGAGGCAGATGCGATGACTGGGGCACCTGACGAGTGTTGATACTGAGAGGGGGGTGAATCAGTATCAAGTACAATTTAAAAACCTTTTTAAACTTATACTTCAACCATTCAATTATATCCAATGAGCAATGAACAATAGTATAAGAGTTACACCAATACACCACAATACACCATGCACAATATATGAGAAATAATCAATAGTTTT
>JZKD02S2130071.1:56747-68724 GCA_000966675.3 Picea glauca
CCAAAATGGGACCTCAACCATAGATCTGGGCATGACTCGCCTGACCCTCCAGATCTACGCACTGGAAAACTTTCATATCGGACCCCCCCCCACACACACCCTTTAAAGGTAGAATGACCGGGGGGTCCGGAATGAGATCTCAACCATAGATCCGAGCACACATATCTCGATCGCTCAGATCTATGTGTTGCATAATCCAGGGCGCTTATGCACCCCCAACTTGGGATAAGTGGGTTTTTACCCCATTCTTTGCCACTTTTTTGTCGAAGGTGACACTTCATAGAAAAACACCTCACATACAATATTATGTGCTAACATTAGGCTCCATGGGGGATGGCTTGCTCCCTATGAGATGCCAAGAACTATTTTTCATATTCAATGCCTTGTTGTTGGGCTATGGAGTCATTTATTAAGCCAAAAACAAACCTGAAAATAGTATTTACAAAATCAGAGGAGCCTTCTAAGGCTCAAACAAAACATTTCTTCAGGAAATTCCCATTCATAGGGCCATTAAAAAATTCTTCACCCTCCAAATCCTGCAACATGTAGGTGTTATTCAAAAACACTTCAGAGATTTTGAAAAGCCCAATCCAGACAGCTTCAAACTTGTCATGTTTGCCTCTATCCTGTCTAAGTGCATTCCATTTAAGTACTAGATCTCCCAACTATAAATCTTCTTTCCTGACCTTCCTGTCAAAGACCTGCTTGATCTTTTGTTGATGATTATGAGCTATGTTCATTACCTTCTCCCTGGTCTACTGCATTTCCACCATTTGATGGATTCTTCTGACCATATGGTCTAGCTCTCCTTCATAATATTTAAAGAATTTAGCTACAGGTAGAGCTAGCTGAGTCAGAAAAACATCTTTTGTCCCATAAACAAGTTAAAAAGGGGAGGTGCCCAGGGATTTCTTTGTTGTCACTTGGTCGGCCCACAGAGCAAATTTGAGTTTTGAATCCCAGGCCTTCTTATTGTCTTCCAATAATCTTTTAATGAGCTTGATCATACTTTTATTGGAAGACTATGCCAGTCCATTGCCTTGAGGATAATAGGGAGTGGAATGAATGAGTGAAATCTCAAAATGCTCACAAAACTTAACCAGAGGCTCAAACCTGAAAGAGGCAGCATTATTAGTGACAATTCTATTGGGGCAACCAAACCTTGCTATGATATCCTCCAGGAAGCTTATGATAACTTTGTGTGAAGCACTCATGGTGGGGATAGATTCTATCCACTTGGTAAAATAGTTCGTTGCAATCAGGATCCATCTGTGTTGGTCGCTTGAGGGAGGATGAATTTCTCCAATGAATTCCAACCCCCACTGTTGAAAGGGTGTTGAAGCCACTACAAGCTTTAGTGGCAGAGATTTGAGTTGTTGCTTTCTTGAGAAACTTTGGCATTTGATGTAGGCTCTGACCTCTCTGCAGACATCATTGAATAAGGTGGGCCAGTAGTAGCCATCCCTGAGAATTCCATAGGCTGTGGTCTTCCAAAAATGATGTCCCCCATAGAGGTTTCTATGGAAATCAAACGTAACTCTTTGCACCTCCTGTGGGTTCAGACATCTCAGAATCACTCCTAGAGGGTCTTTCCAATATAAAACCTAGTCAATAAGGAAATACCTGAATGCCTTGAGCTTTAAATCTCTTACCTTGCTTTTTCCCATTCCATCAGGGTGTCTTAACTCCTGCAGGAAATATATAACATCTTTATACTAGGTGCATTCTAACAATGGAGGGTTGCCTTCAGACAACCAGCCTGCTTATTTTCTAAGAAAACATTGATGAAGTTGACCCCCAAGGATTTACAATTGTATTCAGCCAGCAGCTTAGCTAAACCCTGCCTTTTAACCAAATTGGTGGGCTTTATCTCCAGGTCAAACTCAAGGATCTTGACAATCCATTTACTCCTTCTCCCATCTATGTCAGGATGTATAAGGATGTCCTTCACAGAGGCTGAAGGAACATGTGAAATTACCTTTGAGTGCAAGACATAGACTCTGAAATCTTTGAGATCCTTCACCAAGGCATAGGCCTATTTCTCCATAATGTCATACTTTATTTCTGCATCTCTCAATGCCTGGCTGAAAAATGAAATGGGTTGCTCCAACCCTTCGATATTTTTCTACAATAAAATAGTTGCCAGAGTATCAAAAGAAGCAAATGGAAAAATTAGAAAGTCCTTGGAGTAAGCAGGGTTGATCAACACAGGTGCCTTAGTCAATGCCTTTTTAATTTGGTTAAAATATTCTCTGGGATCAGCAGTCCATTTTACTTCATTTTCCTTCCTGAGCATGGCAGTGATATTCTTTACTAATTTGGAAAAGTTTGAAACGAACCTCCTTAGAAAATTAATTTTGCCCAGGAAAGACTGGACCTCTTTCTTGGATCTGGGAAGTGACAAGGTATGAATTGCCTCCACCCTGTTGGGATCAATTCTCACTCCCTCTGTCGATACTATATGGCCTAACAACTTCCCCTCCTCCATAATAAACAAAGATTTCTTGGGGTTTAAGGAAAGGCCAAACCTTCTTCATTTCAAGAAAACCTTCCTTAAGTGACAACAGTGCTCTTTATCAGATCTGGAGAAGACAATGATGTCATCCAGATAGATCACCACAAACTGATCTCTCTCCCCAATGAATGCTATGTCCATGGCTCTCTTAAATGTTGCTCCTGCATTCATTAATCCAAAAGGCATTTTGGCATACATGAATGTGCCCCAAGGAGTGATGAAGGTTGTTTTTTCTCTATCCTCGGGCAAGACTGATATCTGATTATAGCCAGAAAAACCATCAATCATGGATATCTTGGATGCACCAGTTACCCTCTGCAACATGTGTAACATCTTAGGTAAGGGGTAATTTTCCTTTCTGGAGCTTATGTTCAGGTTCCTAAAATAATCACAAAGTCTGATTTCTCCACTCTTCTTTCTTACTGGCACCATATTATCCACCCACTCAGAATATCTCAGAGGGACTATGATTTGAGCATCCAATAGCTTCTTTACTTCTTTCTCCATGATAGGCAGCAACATCAGATTAATTTTTCTTATCTTCTGCCTAAATGGCTTAGCCTCTTCTTTCAGTGGGATCTTATGCTCAATGACAATTGTGTCATATGTCTTGAGGTATTCATAGGTCCAAGCGAACACATTAGAAGATTATTTTAATAGCTCAACATACTCAGCTCTCAGCTCCCCTGACAGGTTGCTTGACAACTTGACGAACTTTGGATCCTCCTTTGTGCCAATATTTCATTCAATTACATAAGCATCCCCATTTGAAACCTCACTCTTCACTGCCGCATCATTCCCATCGAACAATATTTCTAGAGGGACTAGTCCCTTTGGAATCTGATTGCTAGGCAACTGAAAAATATGGTGATTAGCAATTTTATTTAAAAACACCTCAGGGTGAGGGTTACCTTCAGGATCAGGATCTTGATCAATGTGCAATGCAGATAACTCATCAACAGACTCAAGAAATTTTATAATTTCAAGATCATCCTCGAACACCTTCCAATGCCTGATATTGTCTGGCACAAATGGCCTATATCTTATCGCAACATCATATTTGATCCTAGGTGGTAGAGGTATCCTAAAATGGCTAGCTAAGACAGCTAGGGAATCAACCAAAGTATTTTCTTCTCTTGGAATAAAAGAAATGTTGAAAGCTAAGAAGAAATTATCAATTAGGTCCCATACCTCATTTTTGTAGTTTCTGAGTCAAGGATGTTTAGCCCAAGAAGAATTTGACCTGCTGGACTATCAAATCAGCATCTCTGAACAGTGCTACCTCTTCAATTCCCATCTCTTTTGCAGCCCTTAAACCTAAAACAAGAGCTTCATATTCTGCCACATTATTGGTGGTTTCAAACTCTAGTTTGTATGACAGGGATATGATTTCCTAACAAGGGGATACAAAAACCATTCCTGCACCAGCACCTTCACTAGAAGAGGCTCCATCAAAGAACATCTTCCACACAGAGGTAGTTGGAGGAGGTATTTCCATATCAGACAAGGATTTCTTTCTGATTTCAAGAGGGACTTCATGAGCATCAGTGAGATGTAACAAACTAGACCCCAAATCTGTGTCAAGTGCATATATAGGATGGTTAGTGGAGTCTTCTTCGTCACTAACAATGTAGGCCAACTGAGCTTCTCTATACAATCTTTTGTTTTCTCCTCCAAAGACTGGAATAGTGGCATATGTGAGGTCCATTTGTAATGTTCCTCCAAGATTTTTAATCCAAGATCTTGACAACTGCATGCCAAACTTGGGGGGAACATCAGCTACCACAATGTCCATGACCACACTCTTTATTGGCAGCTAAAATAAGGACACCACCAGGTCTTTGATGACTCCAATACAGTGCACCCTCCTTGAATCAAAAGAGTACAAATCATGATAGGCCTTGGTTACTTCCAGTCCTAATTCTTCCATGACTGTCTTGGGCATGAGGTTATGGGAAGCTCTTGAATCCATTAGGCAGTTATGCAACACCTTATCATGTATGTTCAGGGATGTGTATAAGGGAGGGGATGAATCATCTATGTCTTCTACCATGGGACCTAGGATGACTGTTGGCTTTTCATCTTGCATATTTACTGATTATGTGGTAAGCTGAGGTGGCTCGAACTGCGATAGTTTAGAGAGGGACCTTTTGAAAACTTCATTTTTAACAAGTTCCAAGAGGGGTACGGGAATTATGATCTTTTGAATTTCATGCTCGAAACTAAAGGAGGAAGGAGACTTAGGAATTTCCCTTACCTCTAAGACGGGATTGTTGGTTGTTGGTGGGAGATTCTGAGTTTTCTTTTCTTTGGTGATATTTTACACTTGTTTAGTAGGCTTCTCTGCCATTAGGGGTTGATCAGACTTCTCTTATTTCTTCTTTGACCTAAGGTTTATATTTATTGGGACTGTTGTTATTGGCTTTCTCCCCTTTGCTCAACTCATTTATTTGACTGTTCATGAGAGACTCTTTGTATGTTGCTTGAATCAAGTGTGGAAAAAGGGAGGTGTATTCAATACAGTGAATTTCAGGACCAAGTTCATCTATCTCCTCTCTTTACTCATCAGCAACAAGGTTATTTTGGAGAGGAGTTTGAATCCTCTGATCATCTATATCTTTGTTCCTCTGTTCCCTTGGCATAATCTGTGGAACATTTTTGTTTGGCCTCTTGAAATTTCCTCTGTTATCGACGTTCTAAGGATTTTTGTAAGTCTGTTTTCCCTTCGCTTTCATTTTCTCCATCTCTACAAACAGAGTCTTTACCATCTTTGTCAACTTGTCCATTTGAGATTAAGTTGTAGAAGAACTAGATGTGGAGGCTTCAGATCTCTTTTTGGGTATGTCTCTATCAGCTTTATTTCTAAGTCGTTCAATAGCCAATATATTCGACTCAACTTCCACAGCCGAGTCCTACATGTGAACCAGGGAAGTGGCTCGTCTTTCCCTCAACAAAAGGCAGAAATCTAGGTCAAAAGCACTGGCATAAGTAATTTTGGTTGAAGCTTATGAGGGCTTTATCTCAGTAGGGATATTATTGTACATCTTATTGAACCTCTTGGAGAAGTCAGAAATGGACTCTCCTTCCTTTCTCTTCAAATATCCGAACTATGTCATGTAATACATGAAGTCTTTATTATCTCCCCGTTGTCTCAAGAAGGCATTATCCAAAGCCTCTATCCCATCGATGGATCAAGGAGGCAGGGCCCTAAACCACTTCCTAGCCTCGCCTTCAAGGCTATGAAAAAAAATCCTCATCCATACGTCTACATGCATGATGACATGATGATCTGTGAAACTGTAAAAGGCTTCAAGGTGTTCTTATGCAGTTATGTCCCCTTCACCTGTAAACGTGGGCAGCTGCTTAAGGTAGCCATCTGTTGTAAGTGCATTGAGAAGCTGAGGTAACACAAGGGGAGAATACCTAGTAGTTATAATGGCCTCCATCTTGGTCATGGGGGGATTCACTCCTGCCATAGGGATATTAGGTGGAGGAGAACTAGGAGGATAAGAAGTTCGAACAAGGGATTTTGGAACTGAGCTTCCAGGTGGAAAGGGAAAAAATGGAGGATTCTGAGGAGAGGCTACAGGAATGGAGTTGGCAAAGACTTCCCTCTTTGCAGTGGCAGCAACAATAATAAGAGGAGGGGTGGTAAACATAGGAGTAGGGAAATATTTTGTGGTCCTAGACCTAGGCCAAGGTACAGCTTCAGGGGAGAGAGGAGTGACAAGGATTTTTCCCTCCAATATCAGACCAGGAGAGGAAAACTCAACAGGATCACTCCTGAAATTTAGAGTTCTAGAAACTCCAGTAGAAGGTATGACAAGGAAATGTGAAGTAGTCAATGGAGTTTCTAAAGAAGGAGATGGAAAGTTATCAGAAATACCTAGTTCAGCAGTGGAAACTCCTCCTCCAAAGGCTTTTTCCCTTTCTGATAATATTTTCTAGATCTGCTTTAGGTGTCGCCCAGGGCAGTTGTGGGGTAGACCTCATGTTTCTTCCTCTGGAAGACACGACTGAAACAACAGGTTTGCCTCAGTGGAGTCGTCACAATGGAGTCTCCAGGTGCATAGTAACAATCTTGAAGGGCTCTAATGCCTGATGCACCTTTAGAATCAGAGGCTCAATGTCATTCAATTCCAGGGAAAATATTAAACTTTGTCCCTAGAAACAGCGCCAGAAATGTTGGTGTCAGATGTCACTCCTGGATTGCAACAGGAGTAGAGCCCAACGCCCATTAGTTTTATGTCACGATTGGTTTATAAAGGGGTGATTGACTCGAAGTAAACTCAATATAATATCGTTTTAACTCAGATTTTTGGACTTAGGCTATGCATGGACAGGTGAGGTATTGATCTAACTTCAGTCAGTAGTTTGCAATAAAGGTGAGCAGAAGAAAGACAACTGTGACGGAGTGCAAAGGTATGCTACGAGCATCAAGCTTCCAGCAGTCTAAAGGGGAAAGATTTAAACACAAGAACATTGAAAGAAATTGTGACAGCATTACAATAAAACCTTTATATAACACTATCACAATACTTCATGTGACTCAGTCAATCATAAACTCTTTCAATACTAGATGGAAACCAAATGGAATAATAAGTTGATTGTAATTAGACTAGAAATTTCACATATAGATACATAACCAGGGAAAACCAGTGCTTCATTAAAACTATACAACAGGGAGCTTAGCTCTACCAACGATGGACACAAAAATGAAAAAATTGCCTTCATATACTTGGAGAAAAACCCAGCCGAAGTTTCGAGTTACTGCATTGAAGGCATTACGTCTGCATGTTTACTGGCATACTGTGCATGAAGTCTCTGGACCATCATGCACTTCGGTCAGACGCCACCGTGCTCTAGAACGGGCCTGCAAGGAATTGAAAAAATGACAGTCCTCTCCTGGGATTTCTATTTATGGTGGAAACGATGTCCACCCACCATCAACTACTTCAATAACTACTTCCTTGGGATCGGAAATGACCCCAGTCAACTATGTATCTTTGGGATGTGGAGGCCTTCTCATGCTGCCACCTAGATCTTCTAAAACGCTTCATGGTAAGATGTGGAGGCAGATGCGATGACTAGGGCACCTGACAGGAAGCGGCAGATGAGCGGTGATCGGGTAGGGGTGATTTGACATACTAGATGTGGAAGTGAGACAAGGAGAGGCCATTGGATGGATGTGGAATATCTTGTGGGGGTCACGAAGATATGGTGGTAGGATGCGATTTGTCGAGGGATAACACGTCTCCTATGACGGGATGACGTGGTAGGGAGAGGGACAGGTGTGGGAAGACAAGAGGGAGTGAAACAAAAAATGATATGCCATGAGGGTGAGTGGAAGGAAAGTGTGTCATAACGAGACAAGGGGGAAGCGAGTGATGTGACTGGTGGATAGGAGGCCTAGTGGAACATAGGTGGCAAGAGGACGGGGGGTCAACGCAAGGATGAGGCGCCATGATAGAAAAGGGGCCCACAGTGGAAAACCGCCCATATCAGACCCCCCCACACACACACATTAAAGGTAGAACAGGGGGGGGTCCGGAATGGGACCTCAAGCGTAGATTTGGGTTTGGCTCACCTGACCCTCCAGATCCGCGTACTGGAAAACTATCATATCGGATCCCCCCCACTTATTAAAGGTAGAATGACGAGGGGGGTCTGGAATAGGACCTCAACCATATATCTGGGTGCACATACCTTGACCGCTGATATCTGTGTGTTGTATAATCCAGGGTGCTTACGCACCCCCAACTTGGGATAAGTGAGTTTTTAACCCATTATTTGCCACATTTTCGCCGAAGGGGACACTTCATAGGAAAACACCTCGCATATAATATTATGTGCTAACATTAAGCTCCATGGGGGATGGCTTGCTCCCTGTGAGACGCCAAGAACTATTTTGCAGATTCAGTGCCTTGTTGTTGGGCTATGGAGTCATTTATTAAGCCGAAAACAAACCGGAAAATAGTATTTACAAAATCAAAGGAGCCTTCTAAGGCTCAAACAAAACATTTCTTCAGGAAATGCCCATGCACAAGGCCACTAAAAAATTCTTCACCCTCCACATCCTGCAACCTGTAGGTGTTATTCAAAAACACTTCAGAGATTTTTAAGGGCCCAATCCATATGGCTTCAAACTTGTCGTGTTTGCCTCTATTTTGTATGGGTGCATCCCATTTAAGTACTAGATATCCCAACTGGAAATCTTATTTCCCAACCTTCTTGTCAAAGACCTGCTTGATATTTTGTTGATGATTGTGAGCTCTGTTCATTACCTGCTCCCTGGTCTATTGCACTTCCACCATTTGATGGATTCTTCTGACCATATGGTCTGGATCTCCTTCATAACATTGAAAGAATTTAGCTACAGGTAGAGAAAGATGAGTGGGAAAAACATCTTCTGTCCCATAAACAAGTTGAAAATCGATGGTGCCCAAGGATTTCTTTGTTGTCACTTGGTCGGCCCACAGAGTGAATTTGAGTTTTGAATCCAAGGCCTTATTATTGTCTTCCAATAATCTTTTAATGAGCTTGATCAGACTTTTATTGGAAGACTCTGCCAGTCCATTGCCTTGAGGATAATAGGGAGTGGAATGAATGAGTGACATCTGAAACTGCTCACAGAACTTAACCAGAGGCTCAGACCTGAAAGAGGCAACATTATCAGTGACAATTCTGCTAGGGAAACCAAACCTTGCTATGATATCCTCTAGGAAGTTGATGATAACTTTGTGTGAAGCACTCCTGGTGGGGATAAATTCTATCCACTTGGTAAAATAGTATGTTGCAGTCAGGATCCATCTATATTGGTTGCTTGAGGGAGGATGGATTTCACCAATGAAGTCCATCCCCCACTGTTGAAAGGGTGTTGAAGCCACTACAGGCTTTAGTGGCAAATATTTGAGTTGTTACTTTCCTGAGAACCTTTGGCATTTGATGTAGTCTCTAACCTCTATGCAGACATTAGTGAATAAGGTGGGCCAGTAGTACCCATCCCTAAGAATTTTGTAGGTTGTGGTCTTCCAAAAATGATGTCTCTAGACCATTGTGCACTTCGGTCAGACACCATCATGCTCTAGAATGGGCCTGCAAGGAATTGACAAACTGACAGTCCTCTCCTGGGATTTATATTTATGGTGGAAACGATGTCCACCCACCATCAACTACTTCAATAATTGCTTCCTTGGGATTGTAAATGACCCCAGTCAACCCTATATCTTTGGGACGTGGAGGCCTTCTCATGTTTCCACCTAGATCTGCTAAATGGATTCATGGTAAGACATGGAGGCAGATGCGATGATTGGGGCACCTGACAAGAATCGTTGGATGAGTGGTGATCAGGCAAGGGTGATTTGGCATACTAGATGTGGAAGTGAGATGAGGAGAGGCCAGTGGACATATGTGGTAGATCTTGTGGGGGGCATGAAGATACGGTGGTGGGATGCGATTTGTCGAGGGAGAACACGTCTCCTATGACGAAGCGACATGGTAGGGAGAGGGATAGGTGTGGGAAGACAAGAGGGAGTGAAATGGAAAATGATATGCCACAAGGGTGAGTGGAAGGCAAGTGTGTCATAACGAGATAACGGGGAAACGAGTGATGTGACTGGTGGACAGAAGGCCTAGTGGAACATAGGTGGCAAGAGGAGGGAGGGCGACACAAGGAGGAGGCGCCACGATAGCAAAGGGGCCCACACTAGAAAACTACCCCACCCATTAAAGGTAGAACTGCAGGGTGGTCCAGAATGGGACCTCAATCATAGATCTGGGCGTGCCTCACCTGACCCTCCAGATTCGTGCACTGGAAAACTGTCATATCGGACCCCCCCACCCATTAAAGGTAGAATGACGAGGGAGTCTGGAATGGGACCTCAACTGTAGATCTGGGCGCGCATATACTGACTTCTCAGATCTGCGTGTTGCATAATCCAAGGTGCTTATGCACCCCCAACTTGGGATAAGTGAGTTTTTAACCCATTCTTTGCCACTTTTTTGTCGAAGGGGACACATCATAGGAAAACACCTCGCATACAAGATTATGTGCTAACACTTTCATTCTCCCAATATCCAAAATCACGATGGATCTAGATCGGCGGTCCAGATCTTTCTTTGATCGATGGTTGCAATCAATTCGGGATCTCACGTTTCGCGACTTTGGAAGTATCCGTACCTTTGGTCTTCTGATACCCAAAATTGCAATGACGGTGGATCGACGGCCCAGATCCTTCCTTTGATCAATGGCTCATATCAAATTGTGATTTCTCATTTCATGAGTTCTGATGCAGGGGCATCCACACCTCATCAAGCGAGCCAGCGCGAGGAGAAAGAAGAGACAGCTGGACAAGCCAGCAAACTTCAATTTTGAATTCTACCTTGGTATTGTTGCGCCACCATTTAAATGAAGGCATTCAAAGCCGAGCGCACTTGTATTATATTATAGATAGGAAGGCATTTAAGGGTTTTAATGTTGTTAGATAGGAATTAATTGTAGATTAGATAGTTTTACTTTCGAGAGGGAAAACGGAATATAGGCACCCTCCTTTGTATCATTGTATGATCATTCCTGCATTCTGAAGGAAAGAGCAAGCAGAGAACTTGTGAAGAACACCCATGTACAGATTGAATTAATAGAAGAAAGAATTTGATTCAATTCCATGGTTGTGTTTGTTTTCTGTGTGTTGTTGATATTATGATGTTGCATACTTGCTTATTTTTATGCCTTTCTTCTATATGCTGCATATGTGATTGCATGGCAGGTTCGAAACCTGAGGGAATGAGGAAATAAGTTCCAAAAGATTTCTCTGTTTGAGCCAGGAGATTCCTGCACAGAGTGTAGTTGAATTCCTCTGCATAGAGTGCGTCGAGGAGGCTAAGCAGTTGAACTCTTGTTCTCGTTTGCCCAGAGTGAATTGGGTTGTTCGAATCGTGCAGGGGAAGTGCAGGTCGAACTTGAAATTTTCAGTCACTAGCTTGAGTGAAAGAAAGAGGGGATTCCTATGGCTTGGAGCGCATAGAATTCCAAAGTGATCAACACTTGGAGAGTTGTTGAGGCCGTGCATCAGGGTGTGCGTAGAACCCCTGAAAGAAGCAGAGGAAATAAGATCAGGAGGGATAGTTCCTCGTACATACCGTGGGAACGAACCTGGGTGAGATTTGAACCAAAAGAAGCTTCGGAGCAAAGCAGGTTTTCAAGGCGGGGAATCATCGGCCAGGAATTGCCGAAAGAAATTGCGAAGTCCCGAGGATCGTTGGATCGTGGAAGAGTTGCGAGGGAGATAACCTGTAAGAACAGGCGAGGAGGATAAAATTCCATCGGGCTTCGGTGGTTCGGCGTTCGAGGGTTGGCGAGGTAAGAGTTTTACACCTCGTGAAATCGCGAGTTGCGATTTCCCGATTTGACGGGAGCCGTCGATCTTCAGAGAGACACGTGGCCTCAGATCCCGGGAGGTCGAG
>JZKD02S2130071.1:68734-79252 GCA_000966675.3 Picea glauca
CATGTTGTTACAGCATGCTGATACAGCAAAAATTTTACATACTGGTACAGCGATATTTTACATGTTACAATGACGTTTTTTTTTCCTGTAACAATGATTGAATAAATTTGCAAATCTACAAACAATAAAACAAGAGTGGCATTACAAACAATAAAACAATAGTGGCATTAGGATAAAATAAAACAAAACGAAAAAATATAATAATAAATGGTCTACAAATTAATGAATTTTTCCCCACTGGATTGTCAGGGCATGCTGAAACAGTGCTAAAATGTGTTCGGTTAAAGTCCATTTAAAATGTGAAAAAAAATTGTTTTCTGATGTAATAGTTTCTGGTTTGAGTTTCTGCAACACCCTTTGAATTACAACCTGCAATTGATAGATGTTCAAATCACACCTTTAATACCAATCGCCCCCATCTTTTCGCCTTCCTTCAGTTAAAACCTGCAACAAAACAAAAAACAATACACTGGACATGACATGAGTATTAATAATATGATGCCCCAAACCTATTGTACTGAGAACGCATTACTGAGAAAGACGAGAAATATCAAGAGTGCATTTATCCTTCGTTCTATTTTTCTCCTTCACCCTGCACTATTTCTAAATCCTTTTGCAGTCCTAACTATCTTTGAAAATTCAAGTTTCACTGCCCACGCCACACATGCAATAACCATGCTCTTACGCCTAGTCTTCGAATTATTTGGAAATTATGTGTAGACTGTTGTTTAGCTCTTTTATTTTCTTATGGATCTTGATCCTGACCATCTAATCGGCTTTTATTGCAAAACAAGAAAATCAATCTTTATCCTTGCATATCCTTAAGTCATGATCCACTCTTACAATTATCAAGTTCAATCTCGATTGAGTGGTTGAAACAACACTATTTTGGGCAAGTCAAAATTAGAAATTTTGGATTGCTATCACTGTCATCCTCGGAATGGGTTAGCTTGGTATGTTTGTCATAACTCCTTAAACGCAGATCTCAACAATGATTTTTCGGTGTATCGATTTTTTTCTCTTCACGAAGGTTGTGAATCTTGCAAATCCGTTTAGATTGTTCTGAAGTGCAGACGTTATCAGATTCAGATCCCACCGAGATTGGAAATAACAAGCAACCTCATATCTCTCTGCATACATATGTGCAACTTGCACTACAAGGGCTAAACTATTTAATGAAGAAAAGGGAAGACAGACCAGATTTTTCCACGCCGCCATGCAATGATCGATATGTTTGACTGATGGGTGATTGGCCCAATCTTACTACTAACCGGTGAGATATTTTCTTTACTTGTATGCTCACCTTCTGATGCTGCAAATTAGTGTATTAATCATATTTGGTATGCAATGATCATGTTGCTCTTATTCATACCACTGGCTGTAGAGGAAATCTGAAACCGTTGTCTGGTTCATTTTGTTCATACCATTTATATTTTGCTTTATATTTTCGGCCTTGTGCTATATTTTGCTCCCACTTGCAATTATTATTTACAGTTGGTATCACCAGCATTGAACGATAAGCAGGTGCATGGATCAGGTCGGAACCATGGTGACCAGTTACAATAGGGTCTTGAGCTTATTGGAGATCATTCGTGTCTCTGGATCCTATTCATACCTTGCTAACATTTGCTTATGTGGTACAAAAGAATGTTTGTTGGTCATTCTCAATTCTTTAATGAGGCCATCCATCCAGAAAACTCAAAATCTTTGTCTAGCCGAAAATCGGTATCCGAACTATATCAGTCCCATTCCTATCTCAGCAGTTGGGTTTAACTTTATATCTTGATCCGTGTTAGTACAAGGGCGGACGGGAGGTTGTTCAAATGGAACACGCAGAAGGAGGTGATTTCATTGATACCCACAACAAGGATCCATAAATACAACTGGCTGCATATAGATTGATTATTTGCTCGACTGTGGTGTTTATGGTAATGCGTGACGACAGGTGTTACCTTTTTTTTTTTTTTACAGGTGTTATCTGAACGCTGAGCACAAACCGCTGCCTCGTCCCCGCCTGGAAATAAAGCAACTTGAGGATCGTTGGGTTGTTGCCATGCTTAGTTGGTTGCCCAGTCAAATTTCCTACAAAAATAGTGCTCTAATTGAGACAAACATGATCTTGAGCATACGCTTAAGAAGATGGTAAAGGAGGGCTTCAAGTGGGGTGCGGTAGTTGGTGTATATACAGAAGTAGAAAGGATTCATGGCAGGCAAGACTGGAAGAATGATTTAATAAGTGGTGTTGTGACTGGAGCTGCCATGTCCTTCGGTGATAATAAATACACCAGAGACAAGATAATAAAGGATGCCATTATAGGAGGAGCCATAGCCACTGCTGTCGAATTTATAAGATATCTCACAAAAAACAACATATTTTGAAATATGATGCAATAAATATTCTAAGCATTAATCTGCTTGCCATACATGCAGTCCTTAGATTGTTTAAAATGAATTTTGATAGATTGTCTAATGATTTGGAAGATCAAATGCTTCACATCTATAAAAATAAAAAATAAAAAAATAACTTTTATTATCACTCGTTTCCTTTGTTCCCAAGTGCATGTTGCATAAATGCATTGCTATTACACTAGGTTAGTTTCCTAGTCACAAGTTTGAAGGACCTACTTATTGTTTGTGGAATTGCATTGGAGAGATGGAAGTATTACTTCTTTTTAAGTTAGACATAGAGATTTTAATGATTTACAGATGCAAGTCATTCTGGTGGCCAGTACTTTAATGGTCTTGGGATCGTTTTCCATCTTCTCATGAGAAAAGCTTGGGGATGTTGGGCATGCATGGGACTGTTTATGCCAATTATACAGTGGATAAAGTTGATTTGTTTCTTTCTTTAAGTGTTTGCTTTGATGATAAAGTGACTGATGTGCAACTTGCACTGCAAGGGATTAAGTCGGAACGTTAAAATGCATTGCATACCTAATTGTTGAAAGAGCATAAAGTGAAGTACAGTTGAGACAAAGCATGAGGAACTTCAGGAATGTTTTTTTGCAGATCCAGAGGTTGCTCACAGCATGCAACGCAACCAAGATCAATTTACATCATACACGGCTAGATCTCCATTGACACACTTTCTATTTGCCGAATCAGACCTATCCTCTGATGTACAACTCAATGTATTGGTATAATGTTACAACTATGTGTTTTTAAGAATTGATTTTACTTTCAGGTCATGCAGGGAAACCGGTGTTCACTTTGGGTGGCAAATGGACTGATTTGGCATACTGAGATGATAATTTTTTTCATAACATCTATATGTTCTTGGAATTTCTGATTAATGTGTTTTTGTGGGCATTGTTTTTCAGGATCGACTGTTGTGTTTGCTTACTGGTTGTCACAGAGACTTGTATGCCCTAATAATTCAATATATTTGATGACGTACAAGTTTGATTATGTAGAAAAAAAATTAAAATCAATGGAGCAACTTGACTAATTTCTTGGGTAAATTTGACAAGCAGCGTATTTAATATTCCAAGACTTTAGTGACAATTCTCAACAACTAGTTATTATGCACATGGGAAAATTTGATACAACCAAGACAAATAAGTATGCAAGGGAAACAGGTATAAAAAAGCAGTCTATTTCTTTGATTCGTTGCATTTGCACTTATTTCTGCACGATATGTTTTTCGCAAATCTCACGGTTTTTATGCAGGAATTTGTACTAAGATTTTCAGGTTCACAACTGATCGCATTCCATGCTGCAGTGATTTTCAAGAATCACAAAATCATTCAATGAACACATGCTTTGCTAGACATTTTGAAGGAGTTGTTACTCATCCGAAACATCATGATGTTTACTGATACACAGCAGCATTTTGTTGTTACACAGAAACTTTTTGCGCATCCTGATGTTTGTTGTTACACAGAAACATTTTGTTGATACACGGCAACATTTTGTTGATACACAAAAACATTTTGCCAAATTTCATGCAACATTGTTCGAGTAACATTTTGCTGATACACAGTAACACTGTCCCAGTTCTCCTTAAAAGATGATTAATCATCATGTGTTGAAGCCATCTTCCATTGCCTTAACTTTCATGATTCCACACACCTATTTTTTTGAGTTGCATACATCATTTCCCTTATCTTTTTCAGTTCATTTTTTCCTTTCTAGTTTTACTTTTGAATAAAACAAACCCCATTTCCATGATCACATTTCCTTTCCATAAACCCTATTGCTACTGAGATCTTTACATCTATAGTCCTACCACTCTTTTTATAAAATCGTGTTGACTGATGTGGGATTCTTTAAGGCCCACCTTTCAACAGTCTTTCCCCATCGACCTTGACACCTTATCTAGGATATAGACTAGAGTTCCGTTTTGAGTACCTTGAGGCTTGCATGCATTAATGACAAGCTCTCTCACTAGCAATCATGGGAATACATCAATGTCCCTTGATCGTCAGATCTTGCAAGTGGCTCGACATCATCCCATGTATTCGCACTTCACAAGATGTACTCAGGTACCTTGACACTCATTAACATCATTGGTGATTTTGTCTCGCATTGGTTAACGGCATTCATCAATGGTCAATAATCCAATGATTTCTCTTCATGCTCGACATCGACACATTCATTCGCATGATGAGAATTGTACCATCGATTTTGTAGAGGGTGAAGACTATACACTTTTTCATGATCCTCTCAACAGTTGCAGTGGTTTGATTTCAGATCTATGAGAGTACCACATTTTCCTATTCTCTGCCTTCCACATTTCTCATGATTCAACAGTAGCAGTTCAGATTCCTTCACTTCCCATGATCCATTTCTAGTAGCAGCAGCATTAGCAGTTCCATTTTCGTGATCTTGCAGTAGTGACACCTTCCATCTTCCATCAGTCACAGTCAGATATTCTTTGCTCCAGCAGTTACAGCAGTTGCAGCTACAACGCTAGCCACGTTTTCTTGATCCAGCAGTCGCAACAACTACATCTACTTTTTGGGTAAGTGGAGGTATGTTATTTTCTAATCTTTAATCACATAATTATTTATATGTTGACTTGAATATTTTGGAAAATTTCCTCACCATGCTCTCTTTCCTTCCATAACCTACCCTAAGTTGCATGAGGATATGCAACCACTTCAGTTGCGAGGGGGGGACTATTTCACCACATATTCATTACCATTATTCTATTTTACCATCTCATCATTCCATTTATGATTCACTAACATTTCTTTTCCAGGGACACTTTGTTTCATTTCGATTAATATACATATTGGCATGATTCATAAAGATAAAGAAAAGGCTTTCTTATACTCAGTGATGCTCTCTTATGCACATTGATAGCTTATTATTTCTAGTGAGTACATGGCTAAATTATTGCAGCAAGAAAATCAATAAGTGAAATGAATGTTGATAACACAAGAACCAACATCTTTTGTATTCATGGTTTTCACACAAGAACCAACCATAAGAAAATTTCACATGCTGTTACACATATTTCACATGTTGTTACTCTTGTATCTCATACCTTGGAAACATTCATTGTTAAAAGGACATCATCAATCAAAGCCATAGTTTAAATGCCAAACTTTCTTAAGAAGATCCATGCATGGTTGCATGAGGACATGCAACAAGTTGAGTTGGGGGTATGTTAGGACTCAGAAATGTCACATTTATATCCTCTTTTCCTTCACCATTCCTTACATTTCATGTTCCTAATAAACCTTTTATTATACCATTTCCATACATACATTTGGGTTTCACCTTATTATTTTCCACTTTATTCATTTCAGTATTATAAGTGAATTTGTGATTAAATATTAGAAAAATGACATATTTTCATTATATATCAAGGTTGGATGAGTTGGATGATGTGTGCAGGCATATGTGAAGATTTCAACAAATTCCTTTTGGAGAGCTACCTCCATTGACAGCATCTGGCATCGCATAATAGCAGACAAATATTTGGGTTCCTTACCTCTTGATAGATGGATCCGTAAGCCTGTATTTCAATTGAGAAAGGTCTCTCCCTTCTGGAAAGGATTGATTTCTTCCATCCCTATTATACTCCATTGGCTTGTTTGGAAACCAGGTGATGGCATAGAGGTTCGAATAGGAGGTGACAAAATTCTTGGTTTGGGTGACCGATCCCTCCTTTCCCCTGAACTGAGGTCTCTTCTTCGGCAACAATATATTTTTCATCTTGATCAGGTCCAAATCAAGTCAGGCTGCCGCTCCCTCCCTGATAGGTGGCTGAACAGTGAGGATTTAAATTTATGTAATCAGTCAGCGATTGAGTGGGACAATTACACCTCTGCCCTTAAAGAGGCTGGAATCACACTCTCTCATGGTCCTGATACCCTGCGTTGGGCAGGTGGTGATGCCATAGGGAACCTTACTGTAAAAAATCCTTATAAAGCTCTACTGAATCAACGCATTTCTGAATTAGATTGCACGTGGTTCTCACTTATCTGGCGGTGGGAGATCCCCTTAAAGTTGAAGTTATTTTTTTGGCTGGCTGGGAAAGAGAAAACACTTACCTGGGACTTGTTACGCCGGAGGGGCTGGGAGGGGCCGGGAATATGCCTTCTTTGTAACAGTGCATCTGAAGATATAAACCATTTGCTGGTACATTGCTCCTTCACCCAACTAGTTTGGTCTCATGTGCTTAGACACTTATCGCTGCATTCATCATGGAGCGGCTCCTCTCTCTCTAATTGTTTCACCCGGTGGTTGGAACAAACATCGGCGCCAAAGACTTTACCAATACTTGTTTCCTGGCAGATTTGGACTGCCCGAAATCGAGTTACCTTTGACTCTAGTCCTCCTTCAATGCACGTGGTGTTTCAAAAGGTATTAAGCTCCTTCCATTGGAAACAACCTTTACATAAGCCTCATAAATTTAATGTCTGCGATTTTAATCCGCTGGATGGCTACACGGTTGCTTGCTTCGATGGGGTTGCTCTGTCAAGTGGGGGTTGCTATGGCGCCGGGGGTTTCTTCAAAACCCACACTTCCAGGATTACACTGTGGTTTTTAAATTGCGATGTAGGCACTAACAATAAAGCGGAGCTTTTGGGCTTATGGGTTGCCCTCTATCTCGCTTCCTCCTGGTCCATAAGCCACCTTCATGTCCTTGGGGATTCTCGAATTATCATTGATTGGATTTCTCTTAAATCCAAGTTCCAATCTGTCCACAATGATAACTGGAAGGAGAAAACGATGGAGCTGTCAAGAACATTCGTCGATGTCAACTTCCATCATATCCCCAGATCTCTCAATAGAGAGGCGGACGCCCTCTCTAAAAGGGCTTTAAAGGAAGCTGTCGGTAGACTCTCGGTTTTCCATAGAGATAGTGGAGTGGAGAGTCCTATCACTTCTATTAACATCTTTGAGAAATGAGGGCAGCCTCTTTGATTGTTGTTGATGGTGGATTCGAATGGGCCTGGACTACTGTTTTGTTCCTTCAAAATCCGGCTGTTACTTCAAGTTTTTTGGCTTCTCCCTGTCGGTGGTCTATCCGGGTTTCGGATGCTGGCAGATTGGCATTGTAAGACTGTTCTCCTCTTTGACTGTTTGGATTGCACGGGTCACTCCCGGTTGGTGGGCATTCCGGGTTTTTGATTGACGGTAGCTTATGCATTGTAAACAATTTATACTTTTTATAAATTGGAGTAATTTTCTCTTGGAAAAACAAAGTCAAATATTACCACCTAGCCTCAAATTCGAATTTCATCTTCAAGCTTTGAAGATTTGAAGAATATTTGGGACAATAATTCAAGCATATTCAAAGGAGAAGATCATGGAGATTTTGATAGGATATCTTATCCAAGATATGAGTGGAGGATTTGAAGGAATAAGTTGAGAGAATAGTGGATCTGTAATTATGACACTCTTCAAGACTTGCATGTATACAAGAGAGTGCTCTCTCTTCATGAAGGGGAGTTAGACATCATGTTATTCATAATTGCAGGATGTTACTCATAAGAGATCATGTAATTCATAATTTAGTCTTGTAATTAGGAGAAGGGGATTCTTCGCTTTGATTCTTAGCTTTGTTATTCTTTTATGCTTGTCATTTGAATCTTGTAATATAATTTGAGATTGATATATTGTGTGAACTCACATATGTCATTTGTCATTCAACTCTTCACATGTTGTATTGTTTTTCCCTTATGCAATTTCCTGCTTTCCTAGTTAGTCTTTCGACGCTTTCCTAGATTAATTTTATTTCATAAATTTAGATTAGATTACTTCTACTTCAGTCCTGCATATATAGTGTGTGTGCTTTGCAAGCCTACGAACCTCGGATTGACAAATTAAATAGTTTGGAAAATACTACAACGGAATTAAATGACAATATTTCTGCCTAACAAGGTGTTGAGTTGTCCTGCCAAGTGTACTTGTTGATGATGCTCCTGCATCACTTATGCACTTAGCTACATACTACTACTTCACTACTTATACCTTACAATCTTTACTTATTTATACATTTACAAAAAATCCTAATCATGGCTAAACCCATGGGCCGACATCCCATAACATGCTACAAAACCCTAAGAACCCCATGTTGGGTCCACAAAGCCCATAAAACAAGTGAGATCCTGTGATCTCAACTCCGCCTGGGTGCTCCATCTTCGACCAGCCTGTCGATGTCCAAAAAGTGGTCAAACCCGACCAATGTTTCCTAAAATCTTGGTCAAGGGCCAACACCACCTCGGGGTCCTCCTTGGTATCTGTCTCTTTATGCATCATCGTGCTCACCACCCTTATGATCTTCTTGTACCTGAAATGCATCGTGAGTATTATCTTGCATCAACTAGAGTGAGTGGTAGTTATTGACATCATGCTCAATAGATTCATAGAACTCATAGAATGGAGTGTGATTCATCGTCTGGTGCTTCTGCAAGGTTTGGTAGTGGGGTGGCATATGGCCCCACTATCTGCATGTCTCACACAATTTTGTATTCCCAAATGGAAATGGACTCAGTGTGCTCGTTGCCACATAATTTGGCAGGATAGGGAATTCATCTTGCCAATTCCCTTCTAAGTGATAGGTGGTACACCATATGTGCTCACGCATGACCTTCATCTTAGCCATATCTTGCAATTGCATTATCAGGTTGGTCAATTGCGACTACACCTGCACCAAACTTGTCAATGTCTCTTCCCCTCCTAGCGTAGCTTCCAAGCGCATGGAAATTTCTACCACCTCTGCTTGATTCGTCACATTTTGTTGGGTGAGAAGAACTCAAATATGGGGAAGTAACCTTGAAATAAACCATTATCTGTGTTGCACATCTCGGATTTGGAACGTCGACCTACCTATACAGTCTCTCCTTGCTTCTATTTGATTTTTTTTATCTCTATGATACATTGGGACTCTGACTTAGGTTTCTAAAACTCCCTAAGTAGATATTTCTTAATCTTGGTCAAGGACCTCATCTGTCCCATTGGAATAGTATCCTTCTACTTCATATACCATATCAAGGCTCTGTCCCTAAACGTGGTATCCAATTGTGTGATCTTAGTTTCTTCGTTTGTGATTCTCTTCATAGACCAAATTGATTCACACGTAAACCAATGTTGTTCTGCATCATTCTTACCCATTCCATGGAACATGAGTAGTCTCAAGGTACTGTCCTGATTTTTCATCCTCATACTTGAGCTAGTTTCTCCTCTCTGACTGTTAGGGGTTTGATTTTACCACACCACTATTCCTCAGGGTAAAGTATTGTTGAATTCACCTTCTTCTTCACTCATCTCTTCACTTCTATCTTCTTCTTATCTCTCTTATACTCCAATTGTTTCACTATTTGATGTGTTTTCTTATTAATTAAAAATGTGCAAGGGGGGTGGTGCAAAGGGGGGGTAATTCCATCTTCTTCTAAAACTTCTCGTGAGGTGACCTAGAGAGTTACCTACTTGAAGCCATGAAATACCATCTACTATTGTCAATTAATCTCTCCCACCACTAGGGGAGCCTCTATTTTCCTCTTCTTCCAGTGCACCAACATGTTGTGCTCTACCTTCTTGTCCTATCTGTGCACCACAAATCTGTGTTATGTCTTCCAGTTTGATCTACGCACTACCACTTTGCATGTTATCTTCTTCTCAGAACAACACACTACTACTATGTGCTCCATCTTCTCCTCATATCAATGCACCACTACTCTATGATTCATCTTCCTCTAAGGTTGTGGCACTATGAAACAAGAAAGGGGTGTAGACTTCATCATTTAGTCCCTTACTAGTATCGCTATCGACATCCCCACTAGACACCCTATCCTTTATTCCATTCCTCTTTGTGGGCCTATCCTCATATATGTTCCACTCTGGCACAACATAATATTCTGCACTACTGCTTGGTGTGGTCCCTTTTCTCTTCATCTTGGGCCCAACCCCTCATCACACACCCCTAGCAAACTCTTTTCCACTTATCCGCTTTGCTTGTCTTCTTATCTAAGCTCTTCTTGCATACCTCTCAACTCTTTTTCTCCTCTTCTCCTCTGGGTCCATTCCATTTCTCACCTCATCTCAACAATTTTGGGATCC
>JZKD02S2130071.1:79297-89636 GCA_000966675.3 Picea glauca
ATTTTACTCATCCATTTGATCAGGCTCCATGGACATCAACCCTTTTTCCATGAACAACATGTTTATCGAAATTGGAATTTCTTCCAGTATCCACTTTCTTGGACCTTTCACAAAATTTCTTTCATCCTCATTGAAAGAGTTAGTTTATTCCATGGTGAATTCAACAATGTAGGATTCTTTCACTCAAGAAAACCAAAATTCAATCGCCCGAGTCCACTTATTGTCCAACACTTTCAATTCTTCAAGATTGGATTGATCCCAAACCATTGGTTCCAATGGAGACACATTGGAATTGGTAGAAGTTTTCCTTTTTAGCCATTCAAACAATAAACAAGGAAATTCAGCAAAGAAAACCTCATGCATATCCATGTAAATATGCCTATATTTTCATTAGTTGACATTCACTCTTAGTCCCTAGGTTTCTCACGTGGAAAAATAATGCTCTTTTGCAGTCAACTAGTATTGAATCTCCTCCCGATATCGATGCCACCTAAACTCTTTCCTTCATCATTCCTAAAAGGACTTTCAAGTCCCGAAAACAGAACCATTTGTTGGTTGTTTTGATTGACTCTTGCGAGCATCCTTCTTAACGTTGGGGATTTTATACCCAGGGTTCATCTAGATTTGTCCAAAAAAAACCAGAGTATTGGAATGTCAATCCTCCGCTAAGGCCGAGGAAGGTCTCACCCGATATGCAGAGAGGATCACAGAGACCATAAGGTCTTGTGACAAGGATGAAGGCTAAACACACGAATATCCATCGAGACAAGAATTCATGTGACTCGATCTAAGAAACTATTAGGACTAAGTAAAAAAATACACACACATATTCAACTCATACATGATAAACATAGAATATATCTGAACTATTGTGTATTTATTACTATATTTATTCCATCACAACAGAGGCATACATGACGCAAAATATATATATAACAGCCATGGAACTTCATATCTTCACTATATAAATCCTCAGAATTACAACACACTATAAAATGTGCATTCTCTCAAGACTCAAACATATATCAAACATCGAATTATATTCAAAATCATTACAATATTAAAATATGCTCAAAGCGAGCTCGATAATAAGGAATCTATGAATCTCTTCTAAAACATCTAGCTAGCTTCATTTCTGATATCATTGCTTCCTTTTATATCATTCTCTACTCAAGAGATTTGTCTCTTTCTGCTCTGCTCCACTCGCTTGGCTAATAAAACTACCTCACATGCTTCTGGCACTTGCCTGCAGTCCATGTACCCTTCAGGAATTGGGGAAATATTAACTTCCCTACCAGCTCATATTTTTTCAGCTACACGATCCCTTGTGTTGCTGGTAGTAATCATTCAAGAGGATTTCCCGATGATTCTTTTCTTGATTTTGGAATGCGTCTTCTTGATTTTCGGTGCACATCAAAATTGGGACTGCCGCATATTCAATAATATTTCAAGCATGTTCTGTGCATTCAAAACTCAGTCTGATGCACACTCTTTGTCATTCCTTTCACATTATCTTAGGTGTGTGGAAAACTTCGAAATGAGTGCACACAACTTTTTGTGTGCGCATGTGCAAAAATGAACCAAAACATTTGGGTGCTAACAAGAATGTATATAAACAATTAGAAATGGATTCCAATGGATCCATACTTTTCATAAATCTAGTTGAAGAACGACCTGTAATACAATTAATGAAATATTTTACAATATGCATGATTATAACAATAATTGTTACATGCACATTTTTTAAGAATTATATGTATAAGGAAATATATTTGGTTCCTATATGAGGATTAGAGATATGGAGGATTCCCAAGGATCTTATAGTCATGAGGAGGAGGTCATAGATTTACATGTCAACATGGGAAATGTAGAGACCGAGTCCAATGGACATAAAGGCAAAGTGGAGCCAATGGAGTTGGTTAAGACTATAAGAAGATTGCATAAAGAAGTGTGAAGCTAAAGAGCAGACAACGAAAGGATGGTGAGAGCTCAAGAGGAGCTGCTACAGAGTTTGAATATGTTGGAGAGACAATTTAATTAATATTCTGGCACAAATCAAGCATCTAGTGCAATGCAAGTAGTAGCATTTGATCTCAGGATAGGAGAGATGATCATACAAGATATAGACAATCAAGGAGTGTTAGTAGACATAATCATCACCATTCATTGGGGAACTTGACCAGAAGAGCACATGCATGTTCAAGGTTGAAGACAGAGGAGGATATCCCATGTCTTAAGACAGAGGAGGAGGTCTTAGGTAGATGATTTGCAAGGAAATCTTAGGAATATTGAGCCTCCTACTTGTGATGGTGATCATAAGAAAGATGAAGATGCAAAATCATGGCTATTGGGAATGAGGAAATATTTCCATTTGCATAATTTTTCATCATATGTAGAATCCATAATTGCAACCTACCATATTTAAGGAAAAACATCTATGTGGTGGGATCAACTCAAGCAGGTTAAGCACATTGATGAGAGAAGGATCTCATGGAGGGAGTTCAAAAAGTATTTTCAGAAGAAACACTTTTCAAAGAAAGATTATGAAAAGAATATGCAAGATTTATTTGAACTCAAGCTTGGAAACGTGACAATGGATGAGTATGAGAGAAGATTCCTTGAATTTTTTAGGTATGTTGGCTTCATAAAGGATGTGAAGATAAAAATCCAAATATTTATGAGTGGGATGCCTTTTTTTTTACTGTGATAAAATTTGTTTTGATGAACCCAAGAATTTGGAATAAGCCATAATAAAATCTAAGTATTTGTATGAGCAAAGTAAGGCAAGACCAGTGTTTCAAAGAGCTTGGGATGAAAAAAAGAAAGGAAATATGGACCGGAGGAAGAAAGGATTCAAACCAAAAATTCATTGGGAAAAAATATCAAACATATCAACAAGGAAAGCTAGCACAAAGTGAACATAAGATGACATATTTCTTTGGGAAAATTCCAAGACAACATCTCGTAAAGTGTTGGGGATGTGAAGGATACCAATTGTATAAGTATTTTCTTCACAAGGGATATAAGATAAGGATGATGCATAAAATTCAGGAAGTTGATACAGTGGATGACATGGGAAGAATCATGCCAATGATTTATGTAGCCTTGGACAATAGACAAGCATACTACCAATCCCACATGATTGAAGTAGAAGGTAAGATTGATAATCAAATCATAGCTATTTTGATTTATTCTAGATATAGTGATAACTATATATATCCAAAAATAGTTGAAAGGTTTAAATTGAAGAGATGTAAGCATGAAAAGTCTTGGTTGGTTCAAATAGCCACTAGAACCAAGAGGAAAACAATGAACTTCTCAAGGATTTCCTGGTAAGAATGAATGAATTTAGCAATAAGGAAGATTTGAATAGTATATCACTTGGGTCATATGATTGTTTAATTGGTATGGATTGGTTGGATAAGCATCATGCTATCCTATATTGTTACAACAAGGTTTTTACATGCCTTGACGAATAAGAAAATTCAAGGACAGTGTGAGGTATTCTGAGACCTATATCCATCAGAGAGATTTTAGCATTGTAGCTGAAAAGAAGTTTTAGAAAAGGATGCCAGATATGTGTAGCTCATATGGAAGAGCCAACTAAGGATACAGAGTCATGCCTTGAAGATTACCAAATTTTGAAGGAATATGAAGTTGTGTTTGGGGAATCGTCAGGATTTCCACCAAAGAGAGATATCCTTCTCTATTGACTTAATTCTTGGAGGTTCCCCAGTGTCCAATACTCTTTACAGAATGAGCTTACCAAAGCTGAAAGAGTTGCATATGCAGCTAGAAGAATTGATTAAGAAGGGGTACATATTTCCAAGTGTCTCACCTTAGGGTGCCCCAATACTTTTTGTGAAAAAAAAAAGATGGAACATTAAGGTTTTGTATTGACTTCATACAACTTAATAAAGTTATGGTAAAGAACAGGTACCCTCTACCACCAATCGATGATCTTTTTTATCAACTAAAAGGAGCAAGTATATTTTCCAGGATTGACCTACGGTCATGTTATCATCGAGTAAGAATCATATAAGAAGACACTAGTAAGACAAAATTCAAGACAATGAATGGCCATTATGATTTTGTGGTGGTGTCATTTGGATTTTCACCAACTACTTTTATGTGTCTAATGAATGGGGTGTTTAGGGATTACCTGTACAAACTCATCATTGTCTTCTTGGATGATATTAGTATCTACTCCAAGACATAGGAGGAGTATGAGAAACATCTAAGAATGGTGCTTCAAGTGTTGAGAGGGAACCAATTGTATGCCAAGTTAATAAAATTCACTTTCTATAAAAGGAAAATTCATTGTTTGAGACACATCATGTCAAAGGAGGGCATAGTGGTAGACCTCGAGAAGATTGAAGCAATCAAAATTTGGTCAGCATCAAAGAATCTTTCAAATGTGAGATCATTTATGGGATTAGTTTGATACTATAAGAGATTCATTGAAGGTTCTGCATCCAATCACTTCATATAGAAGAAGGGAACAAAGTTTGAATGGACTACCAAATGTGAGGAGAGTTTCTGGCATTTGAAGGATTTGTTAACTAGTGCACCTATTCTAAATGTTGCATATCCATATGAAGATTGTGTCGTGTCAACATATGCATGCAAGGAAGGACTTGGGGGAGTCATTATGAAAAAAGGCCATGTCATATGTTATGAGTCAAGGAATATTAAGGAGCATGAAATAAATTATGTTACCCGTGACTTCTATTTGGCAACCATAGTTCATGCTTTAAAAATGTGGAGGCATTACCTCATGGGCAGAAAGTTCAAGTTGAAGATAGATCATAGCAGTTTGAAACACTTGTTTGAGCATCCAATATTGAATGCCATACAAACTGTATCGCTATAATTTCTTAGTGAATATGACTTCAACATCAAGCACATCAAGGGAAAAGAGAATAAAGTGGTTGATGCACTCAATAGAAGGGTGCATGAAATGCATGCTATAGACATAAGCATGTATAGTTCATATTTAAAAGATATAATTTTAGAAGTTGTAACATTAGACCAACATTATGTACAAGTTAAAGAAAGTTTACAGTAGAGAAATGTATAACAGAAATATAAAGATTACAAGATGGAATTCTCTTGTATAGGAATAGAGTTTATGTTCCTAATTCTCTGGAATTGAGAAATTTAGTTTTAAAAGAGATGCATAGTGTACCATATGTTGGAAATATCGAGTACCAGAAGACAATTGCAATAGTAATAAGAAATCATTTATGGTCGGGAATGAAGAAAGATGTGGTTGATTACATAGTCAGGTGCATGGAATGTTAGAAAGTGAAGACTGGACATAAACATACAACATGATTGTTACAACCATTTCCCATTCCTAAATGGAAATGGGAGGTAGTTATAATAGATTTTAACACCAAGTTTCCAAGAACCACAAGGAATCATGGTAGTGGTGGACAAACTTACAAAGGTTGCACATTTTATACCAGTGAAAATAACTCACAAGGCAACCAACATTGCATAGATTTATATGAAGGAGATTTCTAGGATACATGGTGTTTCTAAGGATACAATATCAGATAGAGATCCCAAGTTCACTTCCAACTTTTGGAAGGGATTGTTTAAGGGATTTGGGACTAACTTGAATTTCATCACAACATATCATATAGAGTCAAATGGGAAAATAGATAGAACTAACTAAATAATTGAAAACATGTTGAGGATGTATGTAATGGACTGACCTTCCAAGTGGGAACAATACCTTCATCTAGTTGATTTTACTTATAATAATGGGTATCGTGCATTATTGAACATGAGCTCGTTTAAAGCCTTGTATGGAAGGAATTGAAACATGCCAGTGAGATAGGATAACCCAACAGATGGAGTAATTATTGGGGCAAAATTGCTAAGGGAAATGGAAGAGCATACGGTAAAGATCAAGAATAATTTAAAGGTTTCATGGGATAGGAAAAGGATTTATGCATATAAAAGAAGGAAATAAATAGAAATGAAAGTGAGTGATCATGTGTTTTTAAAAGTAAAGGCTAAAATGAGCTCACTAAGATTGGGGAGTTACCCAAAGTTGACAGCGAGATATTGTGGGTCATTTGAAGTTTTAGAGAAGATAGGACCAATTGCATACCTTCTTACATTGTCTGCATCCATGAGAATTCATAATGTGTTTCATGTGTCACTATTAAGGAAATATGTGTCTGATTATAACCATGTGATTGATTGGACTGCCATCTAGGTGGAGCATGAAGGGGACTTTCGGGTGGAACCATTGCACATCTTGGATAGAAAAGTCAAATTTCTTAGGAAAAAATCCATCGACCTAGTAAATTTCTAGTGGAACTGCTACAGTCCTGAAGACACCACATAGGAGCATGCATAGACCATGTAGGAGGAGTACCAAAAACAATTTGCAAATTTTAAAGAAGGTTGAATGTACATTTGTATATAAGTATGAAAGGCTCCATTTTGGTAGTTGGAGTTCCTAGAGCCCTAGAAGGGAAGTGGTACATCCTGGGGGACTACAGTGTAGTGAAGGGGGTACACTTCCTTGGGTTGTGTAGGTTGCATGAAACGATAGATTTCTAGTTGGAATTGTTGCAAGAGTGTGAACTTGTAAAAGTATCAAGTATTATGATGTAAAATTATATACATGTATACTGGAATAGTGGAATAGTGGTGTGCACCGAGGAAAGTGAAAATTGTAGAGGGGAGGTAATTGAAGATCCCCATTTTTAATCCATTGTTTAGCGATGTATATTGTAAATACAATGTATGGTCACATGCCTGACTATGTAATTTGTAAACATTGTATATTGTAAGAATAAAATATGATTTAATGTCAGTTGTAGGTGGCCACATATGGAGTACTAGGGGATAATTTTCCACAAGAGAGGGGAGGGTCTAAGAGGGGGTCCAAGGGGGGGATTATTCATGTGTATTAATCCCATCCCACTTCGTAAAATTATTTTTGGTGTATGAACCTTCTATTTTATGTTTGAGTGTTCATGAATCCAATTGTTAAACACATGTAAGAGGGTTGGTGTGAAAATTTACATCCCATATTTATGATAGTATGGGAGATGATTACAATCAACATTGGGGAATGTGAGAGTCAACATGCATGAGAAAAAGGGAAATTCGTATGAGAAGAGAGAGTAGTTTCTACATGTATTTTTTGGAACAAAAAGGGAGTGCAGAGTGTTGGAGATTGAAGGCAACCATAGTGGGTATGTGTGCCAATCGATTGGAGCTATAAATTCATGAATAAGCAAGTTGTTAGGAATGTAGAGTGAGATTCTATGTGATAAAACACCCTATAGTAGTGAGCTTGTGGTTGGGATATTTTCCTATTGTAGCTAACATCCCTAGATTCCCAAGTAAGAGATATTCCTATCCAACCTGTGTTGGAGACCTAGAGGGAAATGGGAAGGCCTAAGGGACTATGAGCAGTGAAGGGGGATCCCATTCCTTGGTTTCATAGGTTGAGGGGAAGAGATCTCATGGATTGGGATAGTTGTAGGAAAATTAGCTTGATGTGGGTTGCATTGGGTTGTGAGTGGAGAAAAGAGAGACACCCTTTCTTGTGGTGTCATAGCTCTAGCTCAAGGGTGATCTGTTGTTGATATTTGGAGAAAAAAATCTAAGTTTGGGAGGAACATCTGTCCCCTACATTCGATTGCACAATTGTTGATAAAAGATAAGTGTTTTCATCTATGTTTTTATGTTCTTATTTATGGGATTTATTTGTTGTGCATATATTATGTTCTTGAGTAAATTATATGTTGTTGTGTATTGTATAATTGGAAACATTCATAATGATGTCCATGCATGTAAATCTTCAATGCATTCGACTCAATTATGGGATTATGTGTTGTGTGCTTACTCTGTGTTTTAAGAAGTTGTATGTAGTTGTGTGAATGTTAATTTAGCTACATTCATGTTTTAAGAATTTTTTTAACTACTTGGACATTTTTATCATGAATGCATTTGATTTAATAGATATCGGGAAAAATTTAAATTGTTGATTTTAGTAGTGGGGAAACTACACTTTTTACAAGGTAGGGACACCCCTGTGTGTGTACGAAAATTCACAAATTTAATTTTCCATAAAATTTTACCAACACTAATAGATTATGGGGTTTTATACAAAGGAAAATCAAACAACAAAGTCTTCATTGAAGGTTGTAAACAAGTATTTTAAAAACCTAACAACAAAATATATCTCTAGAGTTTAAAGGAAGCAAAATTCAGTGAGGATATTTCTAAATAAGAAAATAGGATAAATGTATAACTAAATTTTAGAAAGACATACCTTTTTCTCACTTGGATGTAGATGTCATTATTTATTTGGTCTTCAACTCCAAGTTTGATCCAAGATATAATACGAGAATTAGATTCAACTTACGGTGTTCCAATTGTATGAAAGAATACCAGTTGAGCTCCCTACCACATCCTAAGATGCTCTTATTCCCATAGAACCCATAAGATACAAGGGTTGTATGAAGGTGTGTACAAGCTAACAATGGTTAATGTACCTAATAATGGAAATATCATGTTGGCATTGATGTCAACATGAAGACACGAAGTACCATAATGGAGTATGACATGGAACTATAGTAACCCTACATGAATATTGAGTTACAAGAACACAGTGGACTACCAGAATACATGGGATTGCCTGGTTGAGTGCTTTGAAATAATGAAAGAATGAAAATAAAAGAATGAAACAATTTCAATTACTACACTGGTTGAGTCGAGTTGTCCCGATGACTGTATATTTTGTTGAGACAAGATCATGATGAATAGAACGAATACTGGGGAATCACCCTCTTGAATACTTTCTCATGCACTATCATTTCAGAGTGTAGTTGAAGGGAAATTTGTTGATGTAGCACTAAGAACCCTTGATTCTGTCAAATCAACATGGTAGTCAATATTTCATGGCAAGTTTTGGTCATCATTCTTTCCAGGTCGAAGTTGGACGACCCTTCAAACCCAAAACAATTCCAACAGCCACCAATGGTTAGATCCACTCTTGCAGTCAATTGTTGAATAAATTGTCATTAATGTCAAAGGTTAGTAAGTGATTAATTATAATTGTGACCTTGGTATCACTTTAATAAATACAAAAGTGGAAAATTTAAGTGGAAATAGAGTCTATGCAAAAGTGGAAATGAAAGTGGATTAAATATAAATATGACTTTAATAAGTAACAAAAGTTGAAAAATTAAGTGGAAGTGGAGTTTGCGTAAAAAAGGAGTAAATATGAAAGTGGAATAAATAAAAAGGAAAAATTGAAATTGAATTAAATAAAAAGGTAAAAGTGAAATTGGATTAAAGAAAAGGGTAAAAATGAAAGTGGAGTTAAAAAAAAGGGTAAAAGTGAAAGAGCACATGGTATTTTCAAACCATGGTGGTATTTACCTATGGTAAGGTAAAAAGTGAATTAAATCATAAGAGTCAAAATCTATGGACCTAATTAAAAACATGACTAAATGATCTAAAAGGAACAATGGTTCATTGACATTGTATTAATTAAAATAGTATGATTAATATCTTATATTGAAAAGGCACATACTTGTAATGAAGAGATACATTCCTATATTAAAGAGGTACATTGCTTCATTGTTATTTACAAAGAGACACAATGGTTCAATATCATACACCTGTTGGATGACTATATAAACAAGAAAATATGTTGAAAGAAGGAGTGGGTCAATGATTTAATAAGAAGATCTAAACAGAAGAAGAGTCCAAAGGAATAAATTTAAGTTTAAAGATTAAAAAATGCAGTGAGGGTGGAAGGGTGGGACAAGGGATGATTAAATTCCTCTGCATGTTAGAGCCTGAACAACAAGGAGTTGCAACTTCATCAAGTTGGTGCTTAAAAAACAAGGGAATGTTGTCTCCTTGAGTTGGTGGTCAAAACAGGGGATTGATGTCTCCTTGAGTTGGTGCTCAAAACAAGGGATTGTTGTCTCCTTGAGTTGGTTCTCAAAAGAGGAGATTGGTGTCTCCTACAAGTTGTACCTTGTAAATGAAAAGTAAACTTTATATAAATATATAAAAAAGAACATTTATGTTTTTTCTATTGGAAGATTGGTTGTTGTCATTGATGTCAACCCCAGTCATGGGTTTTGGACCACAAGATTGATGAAGGTATTTGGACATGAAGGAAAATGCACATGCAGATACAACACACATGGATGGATAGTATACATCATGTTTTTTTCGGTGGTATGTGGAACGTCACGTGGATCCTCATGGTTGAGGAGAAATGAATTTTTGAAGATGACAAAGTGAATTGAAGAAGGAAGTACATGTAGGCCCTGAAGATAATTAA
>JZKD02S2130071.1:97256-109109 GCA_000966675.3 Picea glauca
TATATATATATATATATATATATTTGAACTAAACACCTACAGAGATTTTGATTGGTCTAGTAGAGTGGATGAAAAAAAGAGCACTAGTTGAAATGCATTTTTCTTAGGAGAATGTCTAGTCTCATGGTCAATTAGAAAACAATCATCAATTTCACTATCTACAGCAGAGGCTCAATATATTGTGGTTGTTGAATATTGCACTCAAACCTTATGGATGGTAAAAACATTGGAGGATATTAAAATTGAATGTAATCAACTTATACCTATCTATTGTGACAATACAAGTTCCATCGTCATCTCCAAGAATCCATTCATGCATGCAAAGACCAAACATATACCCATCAACTATCATTTCTTGAGAGATCAAGTTAGTGACAAGAAGGTTATATTGGAGTATGTTGGTTCAAAGGAGAAGATAGAATACATATTCATTAAACCCCTGCCTAAAGAGGCATTTGAATAAATAAGGCAAAATATGGGATTAATCTCCCTACAATAAATAAATAAATAAGTCATGATGACAGGGGGAGCAAGAAAAAATAATGATAAGTATTGTCACACAAAATAAAAGAAGGGTGAGAAGCAGACAACTGGTGATGGACCTCATGCCGTTATCATAGGCCTTGTTATTGAAGTCAAAGGGGGAGAAAATAATGGTAAAACAATTACTCATTGTTAAGGGAGCAATTTGTTTTATGATGTGTTTCCATCAATACCAAAGGGGGAGATTCATGGAAATATCGTGTTGTCATTGATGTCAATATGAAGACAAGAAGAACCATAGTGGATTATGACATGGAACTGCAGTAAAATCTACAGGGATACTGAGTTACAAGAACGCAGTGGGCTAACAAAATACAAGGGATCACCTAGTCGAGTGCTTTGAAAGAGTAAAAGAATGAAAATGAAAGAATGAAACAATTTCAATTACTACACCAGTCGAGTTGAGTTGTCCTGGTGACTGTATATTTTTTTGAGACAGGATTGTGATAAACATAATGAATATTGGTGAGTCTCCCTCTTGAATACTTTCTCGTGCACTATCATTTCAAAGTGTAGTCAAAGGGAAATTTGTTGATGTAGCACCAAGAACCCTTGAATATGTCAAATCAACACAATAGTTGATATTTCGTAGCAAGTTTTGGTCATCGTTCTTGCCAGGATGGAGTTGGATGACTGATCCAAAAATCCTTAGACACCACTTATTGCTTAACTTATATACATGAAGTATCTAACTTGATCCAGACTAATTTACTAATCGTATTGGGGTGGTTTGCAGAATTTTGATGATGTGTTTTTTACCGAAAAACTCATCAGCTGAAGATTAGCTTGCTTAATGATAATGAGATGTTACGACAAAAAATAAAAGAACTCAAATTGCATACTTCTATTTCATCTTTAAGTTCATTTCAATCCAATGAAAAATGTCTTCTCCATCTCAAATATCAAAATCACATGTAAAATGACTCACATATTCCAGTTTAATGGATGCTCTTAAATTCCATTACTCAAAACAAGGAAATAACTATACCATTGAAATCATTGCAAAATTCTAAAATGTTTGACTATAAAGTCGACCGATTTCCAAACTAGCTCAATTTCACACTCGCTGGAACGTAAAACAATGCATTAAATGCTCATTAATGAAAAATTGAGAAAAATATTTTACAAATGACCTCAAATCACAAAACAGACCTCATATTCATGATCTTTGTTAAAAATCATTTAAATTTTGATATAAAACACTTGAAATTTAGTCAAGGTACCAATTGACACACTTTACGGTGCAACAAAAAATTAAGCTTGTACTTGCACATACTTCCATATAGTTCGTACCATCTTGAGATCCATTCCTTGTCTCAAGATCCATGCACCTTGAATTATGTGCATAGGGATGTGTCCTACCTTGGGATCTATGCCCAATATATAAGGTCAGGTCCTTAAACCACCCATCCAAAACAAATGCAACTTAATTTTTAAAATTAGAAAAATCTCGCTAAACTTGGGCCGGTGGCACAGTGGTTAAGACCTTTCGTTATTCTAGCAGTGTTCTGAGTTTGATTCTGTTCCAATTCATATTCATTGGTTTTAATTTTAAACGTGTGGTAACTAATATATATAGGGGCTCGCCCTTGGCCCCTTCCCCCCTCCAAACGAACCTTAACACAATTTTAAATATAATGTTTGACATACATATGTTAAGGCTCATATGGTGGTATGTTGGTTGGGGCGACTTTGTTAAGACTTGGAGTGTTATGGAGGTCCTTCAAACCCAAACAATTTCTAGCAGCCACTAATGGGTAGATCCACTCAGGCAATCAATTATTGAATAAATTGTCATTAATGTCAAAGGTTAGTAAGTGATCAAATATATGTCAAAGGTTAGTAAGTGATTAAATATAAATGTGACCTTGGTATCACTTTAATAAATACAAAAGTGGAAAAGTAAAGTGGAAACGAAGTCTTAGGCAATCAATTGTTGAATAAATTGTGATTAATGTCAAAGGTTAGTTAGTGATCAAATATATGTCAAAGGTTAGTAAGTGATTAAATATAAATGTGACCTTGGTATCACTTTAATAAATACAAAAGTGGAAAAGTAAAGTGGAAATGGAGTCTACGCAAAAGTGGAAATGAAAGTGGATTAAATATAAATATGACTTTAATAAATAACAAAAGTTGAAAAGTTAAGTGGAAATGGAGTTTACCTAATAGAGGAGTAAATATGAAAGTGGAATAAAAAAAAATGTAAAAGTGAAATTGGATTAAAGAAAAAGATAAAAGTGAAATTTGGCGCAGCACCCCCTGCCTCAGCAGGTTCTGCGCGACCTCCCGGTCTTAGGATCATTCTAAACCTTTCCCTGAGTCAAATTGACTCTTCGATTTTCTCCACAGGGAATATCTCACACACACAAGGGTGTATCCACAGGTCCTTATGAGTTATGCCTGCGTGATCAAACACAGGGTGCTAACTCTACATACCTGATCAACAAATATGATCGGGACTTTTACCGAAAAAGGAATTCCAGATATCACGACTTCGCGAATCCTGATGGAAGTTCCTTGACTCTTCAACCTCTGAAACCTGAAATGTCAACGAAGGTTGACTCCTTCAATGCGTCGAACACATGCCACTTGTTGCCCACTAATTTTTGCTTTTCAGGACTTGAGCGAACAACCAACAATCGTTCCTCTTCCCTTATGATTCCCTGAATTTCAAAATTTCTCCTTTGGTGAGATCGAAGGCCTTTTGGGATTTTCATTGAACCTTGACCACTCCTTTTACTTCCGTCGCACGTATCCTCTGACTGATACTTGGGACCCACCTTTCAGCGTTTCTCTCTTTGTGATTTCCGGAGTTTTTTTGACCATGCAACTCTACCTCTTGAGTCCCGAAACCCCAAAACCCGATTGGGGCCCAACGACTATTGTCCCTCAACTTTTCGGGAATTTTTCCTTTCGCTCTTCGGGATTTTGTGACCCGCGAAAATCCACAATAGAGAGTTTCCTTACCTTTCAAAACTCTGATTCCTGAATTCTCAAAGCCTCACCTCCCACGTGATCTATGACTAATATCTTCCTCGATCCGATGGCTCTGGATCTTTCGGGATTTCGTGAACCGGGAGTTTGAAACTCTCGATTCCAAAATCAGAGCCTCCTCTACTTCCCGGACCCCTAAATTCTGAAATGTCGAAATTACACTCCAAAGGGGGATCAGTGGCTCCTGTTGCTTCTCATCCAACGATCTCTACTCCTCCTAAGCTTCTAAACACTAAAAGACACTCAACCTTTACCTTTTCACAGATCTGCAAGATCCAACGGTCCACGAGATTTCGGCAGTTCTTCCACAAAGAAATTTCACCGTTCGTTCACTCTTCTTCAAGGATCTCTGGCCAAAATGACTTGGCGTCCTTCCACCAGAACTTGACTTCTGAGATATGATTTCAATCTCCGCCTCCCTTTGAACACTTCAAAGGTGTTATCCCTCCTGAGCTCTCACTTACAAACTCAAGCCCCAAAAGGAATCCTGCTCGCACTCCTTGCAGCAACTTTCAAATAACCTTTAGTTATTTGATTCTTCGACCCTGTGCACTCTTTGCAACAGTAGTCCTTCAACCTTCACCTTAGTTGATACGTTCTAAGGATTCAACCAGCCTGTGCACACCTTGCATGACTCTGTGCCTCACCTGCACTTTTGTTGGTTATGAGAACAACGATATTTCTCCTGAGCTTTATGAGATAAAACTTAGATCCTCATCAACGCACACCTTGCAGACGCTCACTGCACTCTTTGCAGGAATTATCAGGAAGAGAAACAATTGAAACTCATTCTTCTCCTCTCTCAGACTTCATACACTCAACATGAAATCATACACCCAACACAGCATTGAAACAAATGCATAACAGAGAAAATAAAACAATTGTAAACACACCATTTAACAAATGTAAACAGTAAGCATCATAACACCATGAAGATTGAGTCAAAGATTTATATATTAACTCAAGTGCTCTTGTACATGGTTTCTCCTCTACAGTTCTCTGCTACAGCTCTACATATTATGAAATCTGAATGATCATAATGTTCTTGTTACAATGATACAAGGGTGAGGATGTCTATATCTGTTTTCCCTCCTACGCTTCTAAACTGTCTAATATATTAAATCAAATCTACCTACTTTCATTAAACAGACTTAAATGCCTATTACATTCAACAGATGAGAGCAATCGCTCAAGATCTATTCACAATTCCAAGATATAAATGTAAGTACGCTTCCCCTAGCTATTACATTAATATCTGCCCATTAATTTTTCAAAACATTTCAAAATGTGTGTTGGTGCTTTTCCAGCTGTCTTCCGCCTTTATGCTTGCTTGCTTGGCTGCGTACGATGCTCCTGCATCAAAAGTGGAGTTAAAGAAAAAGGGTAAAAGTGAAAGAGCACATGGTATTTGCAAACCATGGTGGTATTTACCTATGGTAAGGTAAAAAGTGAATTAAATCATGATAGTCAAAATCTATTGACCCAATTGAAAATGTGACTAAACAATCTAAAAAGAACAATGGTTCATTGACATTGTATTAATTAAAATAATATGATTAATATCTTATATTGAAAAGGAACATACTTATAATGAAGAGATGCATTCCTATATTGAAGAGGTATATTGGTTCATTGTTATTTACAAAGAGACACAATGATTCAATATCATATACATGTTGGATGACTATATAAACAAGAAAATGTGTTGAAAGGAGTAATTCGATGATTTAATAAGAAGATATAAATAGAAGAAGAGTCCAAAGGAAGAAATTGAAGTTTGAAGATTAAAAAATGCAGTGAGTGTGGAAGGGTGGAGCAAGGGAGGATTAAAGTCCTCTACAGGTTGAATCTTAAACAACAAGGAGTTGCAGCTTCCTCAAGTTGGTGCTTGAAAAACATGGGATTGTTGTCTCCTTGATTTGGTGCTCAAAACGGGGGATTGTTGTCTCCTTTAGTTGGTGTTCAAAACATGGGATTGTTGTCTCCTTGAGTTGGTTCTCAAAACAGGGGATTGGTGTCTCCTTAAGTTGGTGCTCAAAAGAGTGTAACGACCCCTCCATTACAACATCAAAAAGTGAGTACATTAGTAGTAAAAAACAAATTTAAACAACTGTTAGGAAAAGTGATATGCAACAATAACATACATCAATATTTTATGCATTCAATCTCAACACACCACTATGCAACACAAATCTTAATACAACATCACTATTATTCAAGATTAACCAAATCACATCAAGATCACAACATATATCCATATCATTCAAGATTAATCATATCACATCAAGATCACAATAGATATCTACCTGCCCAACCTATTTTGCAAGGTTAGGACCTCCAAGACACATAATCAATGCTCAAGTCCAGGATTCATCTGATTGATTTTGACCATTTAAGTTCTCAAGAATGGTGACTGATCTGAAGAACAAGGAGATGCCTAGTTCCCTTAACCACAATAATACTCTGAATTTCATGACTAAATCAACAACAATTCCCATCATAAATTATTTAAACATAGAGTATAATCTACTACAATTAAACAGTCATTTAAATATCATTCACGTGAATCGAGCAAGAACATCTTATATCATTTATCATGAGGCATAATAAGAAATTCCACTTAACACGCATGTGATGAATCCACACATTAAGTTCTTTAGCCAAAATTTGCTAACTTTTCATACCATACACATACTAATCTTAAAGGAAAATAATCAATTTGTTTCAAGTTAGACTCACAACTTTCATTTAATTCAACCTCTAATCACAATATCAACAGCAGTTCTTAATTGGTAAAAAGATAAGTCGAAATTACGAAAATATAAAACAATCATAGTATGCATACCTAACATGATTACTTAATCTCTATCATGGATTTGTGCAAATAAACTCTGATGTTATCTCTGATGTAAGTTGTCCTATATCAATTTCATCGTTATAATATAACACTTGTTGAAGTCGTTAATATCATAGGCACCAAAAATCCTAAGTTTTCAATACAACTTACTCCCCATTTAAGTCTCACTCTATAATGCATCTGTAAGTTTAATTTAAAACTCTTAAGAAGAATCATAATATCCCTTAAATATTCTCTCTAAAAGTTGAACTAACTTAAGGTTGTTTAACCCAACCATGACACAAGTTAACTAGTACTTAAGGTAGCTTATACTATACCCAAATTTGTTGGAGGCACCACTTGACTCTACCAAAATGGAAAGATATGAAATACTAAAAAAAAATTATCTCAAGTTATCAATTCAAGGTAGAGAAACAAAAAAAAATCAAAACAAGGAATTTAATTTGACAATGCTCAAGAATCCTGAATTTCAAATTTGTAAATTAATTTGGCAACAACAAATTAATTTCTAAATTATGGTTGTAATTTAAAATGACAACGTACAAGAAGTTATACACACACACATTACAATTTAGGACCTATCTTCTAGCATTCTATTCTTTGATTTTTTTCAACACAACAATCTTAACTCTGAGCTAACTTCCAATTATGTATAATATTTCAGCAGCGACTATACTAATTTCTAGTTCTCAGTTGTACATAACTAATTATAACACGCTTAAAATGAAAACTCAAATATAATTATAAACTAATGCCACAACGTCACTACAATTTTATTTCCAAAAAATTTGCAATTAAAAATACGGTAATCATAACGAAATTCAACTCAAATATGCAATAAATATAGCAGCGGCCATAATGACATTCTAAAATTACGGATTGGCAAATAACTTTATAAAATGATCATATTAAATTTTATTTTATTTTCCGGATCTGTAATCAAGTCTATGGTGATCAAATGAAGTTCTTTTTCAGGAATGTGAATCAATTTAATCTACAATGACGCTAAAGAATTTAAATTTCTGATTGTAAATTCTTGACAACGAATATATATAATTCTAATTTCTCCATTTGCATAAACTAAAAACAAAGATATTCTAATTTGTGGATTTAGAACCAAAGTTAAAATGACCATACAAAATTTGAATCGTATTGCAAGTTATTACTACAACGTCACTAAATATTAATTTCCATAATTACAACTAAATGTGCAACGATTATATCTAAGTTCAATTTTAGGGTTTGCAAATTAAAATTTCACAAGATCACACGAAATTCTAACCTTTCGAAGTTGTAGATTTAATTATGCATGTGACCAAATGAAATTCAAAAATTCAGAAATACAAAATCTTTTAAAATAACCCAACAATATTCTAAATTCTGGACCTTTCGATAAGTTTTTTAAAGACTACACAATTTCTAAATTCAAATTTGCAGATAAGTTTGATAAAGACCGCGAATTTTCTAAATTTCAGGATCTGTATTTATTTTTTACAAGGACTATACAAAAATTAGTTTTAAGAATACAATATAATTATGCAGTTATTATAATGAAGGTCAATTCTCTTGTTGGCCCTTGACCAAGTTTTGGAGAAACTTGGTCATGTTTGACCATTTTTTGGGACTTCGACGGGTTGGTCGGAGACAGAGCACCAGGTGAAGCGAAGATCGCGAGATCTCGCCCCCCTTTGTGGGATTTTTGGGTTTAGGGTTTATGTCACAGGTATGGGATGTCATCCCATGGGTTTTACCCATGTTTAGGCCCCACTTGTAATGTATAAATAGAAAGCTAGGCAATGTAAGTAGAGGGAAGTCAGTTGTGGGATCTATGTGATCAAATTGGCCAGTGCGCTAAGTGTGAATAGTTGTGAATGCTTTGTGCATACTGTGTGTTAAGACTTGTAGAGCTAAGTGCAAGTGATTATAAGAAGGCTTTGTGTTGGTACCTAGCTCAGGGAAGGAGGATCTGGAGAGGTGTGTGCAGATCTCATGTCCTAAGCGGAGTGGGTTCTGTAGCTCTGTGCATGTACGAAGATTGATAGAAGATAATAAAGAAGAAGAAGAAGAGTTGGTGGACGTAGCCCCACACTGGGGTGAACCACATATATCCTATGTTATGGTTTCTTTGTGTTGTATAGTTGATATGTTATTGATGTGATTTATGCTTAGTGTTGTAATCGTTATGTTAGGTACATCTCATATAGTAGTTTAGTGCTTAGTGATGTGAATGAATGCTAGATCTGATCTATTTCTATGTGATAAGTGCTTGGATGTGTTAGATCTTTTTGAATACTGTGTTGTTCTATAATTAGGGTTTTGACCTATGATGTGAATAAGGGTAAAAGCTAATGAATGTTAATTTCTAAGTGATTTGTTAAGTACTGTGATCACAAATTTGTGTCTCAGCTAGGTTGTAGACACTTGAGTCCTACAACTACCCCTACCTCTACCTCGGGTGAGACTTCATCTACTTCATAGGTTGTTGGCCCTTGGTTATGGAAGGAAACGAAGATCAAGGAAGAAAAGGCGAAAAGCGAACTGCGCGGAAGACACAGTGATTGTTACTGGGTCAAAGTGAGAAAAAGAGCAGAAAAGACGGAGCGAAGCCCGAGAAAGCAAGTCGTTGGATGAGGATATCGAGGATGATAGATCATCAAGGAAGAAGGATCGTGGAAAACTCAGCAAGTGGAAAAATCCACCGTTAGATGCTTTGGAGCACCGCATGAGAAGGAAGGAAAGACAGGTTGGCGAAGCCCTAAAAATGCGGGTCAAGTTGACCTAGGGTTTTGGTATCTAGGGTTTTGACACCTAGGCTTCAGCCTAAGGATGTCGGTGAGCTATTTTAATGTATAAATAAAGGTCAAGAGGACCTAGGTTGGGTTGTTGTCATTGTCGCTAGTATTGATCTAGTTGTATTGTTGATGTGAGTGATTATTATCGTATGAGAGAGAAGTGTTGAGGGAAGAGACTTTTGTTATTGTAAGATCTTCAGCTGGGTGCGAAGATCAAGTCCTACAGCTAGGTGCGCAGGAAGGGGAGAGATAGAGAGAAGAGAGAAGATTTGTTGGTTAAGAGCGTAGATTAGAACTATATGATTTCATCTTAATATATCATAAAGCACAGTTCTGTGAACGTATCCCTAGAGAGAGGGTGAACCACGTATATCTTTCTTGTGTGTGTGATTGATACTATGTTATTTTACCTTGATATATTGTTATTGCATTGTTGTGGTAGATCTGACAGATGTATGGAGTATATCTAAGCTGATAAGTGATATAGGCATGTTGTATTGTTCTGGTATTGGATCCACTTGATATTTCCCTTGGTTACAGACATATATGTCCTACAAACCCCCCATAGCTGCTTCGGGTGAGACTGCATATGCTTCACAGGTGTAGACGAAAAGGCCAGTAGTTAGGGCTTGTTGGTGTGCTCTTGGATTTGAACCCTGGGTATGCCCCTATGCCAACAAATGGATGCATTGTCGAGACTTGAATCTTCATTTGGGAATGTCAATGTGGTTCCCATCAAAGATAGAGATTCAAAATTGGATAGAGGATCAAGAAAAGGACTTCGATGAAGCCCAGAACAAGAACCCTAATCTTAGTACAGAGGAATGGTTGGAGAGACATATTTTTACTAATATACATGAGATATTCTTTGGAGGAATCCATCAGGAACTATATGATTGGTTAGCCAAGTTGGAAGATACCCAGTTTGAGGTCAGATCTAGACCTCTTATAGTTTGGACATCAACGCTAATCAAGAAGGTCAAGAGAGTTGATAATGTTGTGTGAAGAGAAGTGAATCATTGGTTCGATAGCACCATTGGAGGCTACATCGCCAAGTTTGTTGTTGACAGAGTAGAGTCATACAGCCAGGTCGGGAGATATTTCTTCAAGGGACCTAGAGGAAAAATTTTACACTTTCTAAAGTTGAGAATAAAGATGTTGTTGCATGATAAGAACATCTTGAAGATAAAGTAGATCGATCGGACTTGAAAAGGCTAATTTTCAAGAATTCAGACAGTGACAGCGACATAGAGTTTGGACATATACGCAGTGGGAGAGCGTTCAGAGAAGTTCATCTTGCAAACCTCTTTAAGCAGAACTACGGAGATGAGAGTTTCTATAGTGGAGAAGAAGCAGACCCGACGGATGAAGAGCATTCAAAACCTGCAAGGATAGAGGAAGGGAAAACTGAAGAGCTTCGTTAGGAAGAGACAGCAGCTTCAGGAACTCTACAAACCATTGAAGTAAGTACTTGTTAGCATCAAAATTCACTCATGGATTGCTTGCAGGAGCAAAGTCTGACACCCATCAGTTTAATGTCACGATTTGTTTTTATAAAGGGATGATCAAATGGAAGGAAACTCAGAACAATATCGTCTCAACTCTGAAACTAGGCCAGGCATGCATGGGCAAATGAGGTCTTAGATCAACTTCAAACAGTGAGTTGTAATAAGGGTGAGCAAGGGGGAAGACTTGTATGAGAAGAGTGCGAAGGTCTTCCATAAACATCAGGTTTCTAACAGACTGGAGAAGAAAGCGTCCAAACGCAAGATCCTTTTACATTCAAACACAGAAGACCAGAGAATACAATAATGTAACAACAAATCCTTTATCATAACATAACTGCAACAATTCATGCGAATCATTCGATCACGAACTCTCTGGTATGAGACGAAAACATAGACGGAGTAAGAAAACTGTTTGTCATAAAACAAGAAATCTCAGATACAGATGCACAACCTGGAAACTAGAGTGGTTGTTAAAACTTTACAGTCAGGAGCTTTGCTCTACCATCGATAGATACAAAAATGGCGAAAACGCCTACATATACTCGAAACATCAATAGCCACAAAATCGAGACGTTGCATTAAAACTTTTGCGTCTGCATGGCTTCTGACAATCTGCACCTGTAGTCTCTGAATGATCGTGCACTTATGGCAGACACAATCGAACTCTTGACAGTTCCGTGGGCGAATCGACGTGTCTTTAATTCGTCACCAGACTTTCCCATTATGGCGGAGGCGATGTCTAACCACCACCAACTGCTTCAATAACTACTTCATTGGGATTGAGGATGGCCCAGCCAACTCGACACTTTTGCAATGCGGAAGATCCTTCGCGCTACCACCTGGATTAGCTGAACGGCCTGATCAATAAGCGCGGAGGCCAGCGCGGAGGATGGGGCGCATAACGGGAGTGGTGGCATCAAAACTATGAGGGTGTGAGAGAGGTTACAGGGGAAAACACATGGCGGAAGACAATAAGAGGAGGGGGTAGGATATGAGATATAATGGGCACATTTTAGTGGGAGGCTGACGTGGAAGAGAGCGGGACACATGGCAGGTGGTGAGTGGATGATGATATGGGAAAGGGACCGCACGGACCAGAAGAGGGGAGATGGATAGATGTTGGAGGATGAGGAAAGGGCTAAAGGGAGCGAGTCTC
>JZKD02S2130071.1:109327-122824 GCA_000966675.3 Picea glauca
CGGAATCACCTTGCGCGTCGTTTATCGGGGCGCTTCGATCGTAGCCGTTGAAGAGGTGTGCCCTCGATTCTGGAACCCCCCCCCCTCCGCTTAAAGGTAGAAAGGCGGGGGGGCTCTGGAATCCCATGTGCGTCGTTGATCCGGGCGCATGAATCCTTGCCGTCCAAACTTGCTTGTCGCTTACCACAGGCGCATTGGGATTCTGGTACTTAGGGTAAGTGGGTTTTTAACCCACTCCTTTGCATTCTAACCCACCTTACAAGAAATGTCGCTAACATTAGGCTCCATGGGGGATAGAGTCATCCCTATGATGCTCTAAGGACTCTTTTTTGCAGATTCAGTGCCTTGTTGTTGGGCTATGGAGTCATTTATTAAGCTGAAAACAAAAACAATATTTACAAAAACAAAAGAGCTGACTGCGGCTCACAAAAAACATTTTTTCAAGAAGTGCCCATTTACTGGGCCATTCAAAACTTCTTCGCCTTCCAGATCCTGCAAGTTGTAAGTGTTGTTTGAAAATACTTCAAGGATCTTGAAAGGCCCAAACCAGAGCGCATCAAACTTACTGTGCTTGCCCCTGTCCTGTCTGGGTGCATCCCATTTGAGTACCAGATCACCCTGCTTGAATTCTTTCTTTTTTCCCTTCTTGTCAAAAGCATGCTTGATCTTCTGTTGGTGATTATAGGCCATGTCCATGACCTGTTCTCTGATCTGCTGCACTTCCACCATCTGATGAATCCTTCTAACCATATGGTTAGGCTCTCCTTCAAAGTCCTGGAGGAAATTCGCCACAGATAAGGCGAGATGAGTAGGGAAAACGGCCTCTATTCCGTAAACAAGTTGTAAAGGTGAGATGCCTAGGGACTTATTTGTTGTCACTCGGTTAGCCCATAGAGCAAATTTGAGTTTGGAATCTCAGGCCCTTTTATTATCTTCCAGCAATTTCTTAATGAGCTTGATCAGGCTTTTATTCGAAGATTCTGCCAGTCCATTTCTCTGAGGATAATAGGGAGTGGAGTGAATCAGTGAAATCTCAAACTGTTCACAGAACTTGACCAGAGGCTCAGACCGAAAGGGGGAGGCATTATCAGTGACAATTCTGCTGGGGCAACCAAATCTAGCTACAATATCTTCCAGGAAGCTGATAATCACTTTGTGAGAAGTGCTTCTGGTAGGGACAGCTTCTATCCATTTGGTGAAATAGTCTGTCGCAGTCAGAATCCATCTGGCCACTTGAGGGAGGATGAATTTCTCCGATGAACTCCAATCCCCACTGCTGAAAGGGTGCCGAAACTACTACAGGCTTTAATGGCAAAGATTTGAGTTGTTTCTTTCCTGAGAACTTTTGGCATTTGATGCAAGCTCTGATTTCTCTGCAGACATCAGGGAATAAAGTGGGCCAGTAGTACCCAGCCCGGAGGATCTTGTGAGCTGTGGTCTTCCAGAAATGATGACCTCCGCAGAGACCTCTATGGAAATCGAACATAACCTTCTGGGCTTGTTGCGGGTCCAGGCACCTTAAAAATACTCCCAGAGGGTCTTTCCAGTACAAGGCTTGGTCAATGAGGCAATATCTGACCGCTTTGAGATTTAAAGCTCTGGCCTTACTTTTTCCCAATCCATCAGGAGGCTTTAATTCTTGCAGAAAATACAAGATATCATTGTACCAGGCACATGATGCTAGTGATAAAGTATCCTGAAAATGCTTGTTGGATGGCTCAGCTTGCTCATTGATGAAGTTAATTCCCAAGGTTTTGCAATTGGACTCAGCCAGTAGCTTGGCCAAACCCTACCCCTTTATTAACTTGGTGGGCTTGATATTCAGATCAAATTCTAGGATCTTGGCAATCCACTTACCTCTTCTTCCGTCTATGTCAGGTTGTACAAGAATGTCCTTCACAGAAGCCGAAGGAACATATGTAGTGATCTTTGAGTGCAAGACATAGACTTTGAAAGATTTGAGAGATTTCACCAATGCATAGGCCTGCTTTTCCATGATCTTGTACCGGAGTTATGCATATCTTAATGCCTTGTTGTAGAAGACAATAGGTTGCTCTTGCCCTTGATCATTTTTCTGCAACAAAATTGTCACTACTGTATCACAGGAAGCAAAAGAAAAAATCAGAAAATATTTGGAATAATCAGGACTGATAAGCACAGGTGCCTCAGTCAACGCCTTCTTTATTTGGACAAAAGATTCTCTGGGTTCAGTGGTCCATTTTACTTCATTTCCCTTCCTAAGCATGGTTGTGATGTGTTTCACCAGTTCAGCAAAATTCGAGACCGTCTCAGAAAATTTATCTTCCCCAAAAAGGCCTGAACTTCCTTCTTAGATCTGGGAAGTGACAGGGTCTGAAGTGCTTCTACCCTGCTAGGGTCAATTTTCACTCCCTCTGTTGATACTATATGGCCTAATAGCTTCCCCTCCTTCATAGAAAACAAAGATTTCTTGGGGTTCAGGGATAGGTCGAACCTGCGGCACTTTAGGAAAACTTTCTTCAAGTGGCAGCAGTGCTCCTTGTCTGTCCTGGAAAAGACCATGATATCGTCTAGATAAATTACTACAAACTAGTCCTTCTCTCTGATGAATGCTATGTCCATGGCTCACTGAAATGTTTCTCCTGCATTCATCAATCTGAAAGGCATTTTGGCATACATGAATGTGCCCCAAGGAGTGGTGAAGGCTGTCTTTTCTCTGTCCTCAGGCATGACTGATATCTGATTGTAACCAGAGAAGCCATCAATCATGAATATTCTAGATGCACCGGTTACCCTCTGCAGTATGTGTTCCATGTTGGGCAGGGGATAATTATCTTTCTTTGAGCTTCTGTTCAGGTTCCTGAAGTCGACACAAAGCCTAACTTATCCACTTTTCTTTCTTACCGGGACCAAATTGGCCACCCATTCGGAATATCTTAAGGGGATGATGATGTGGGCTTCTAACAGCTTCTTCACTTCTCTCTCCATGATAGGCAGAAACAAGGGATTTATCCGTCTTAGCTTCTACCTAAATGGCTTAGCCTCTTCCTTTAGTGGAATCTTGTGTTCGATGACTGATGTGTCATATGTCTTGAGGTCTTCGTAGGTCCATGCAAACACATCAGCAAACTCTCTCAGCAGCTCAGCATATTCACTCCTATGTTCCCCAGTCAAACTTCTTGACAACTTGACAAATTTGGGCTCCTCTGGTGTGCCAATGTTGCACTCAGTTGTGTCAGCATCATCACCTGAAATTCTATCCTTTACTGCCACATCATTCCCATTGAACAATCTTTCTAATGGGACTAGTCCTTTCGGGATGTAATTTCTTGGTAGTTGAATAATCTGATGATTAGCGATTTTATTTAAAAACACCCCAGGGTGGGGGTCCCCTTCCATGTCAGGATCTTCGTCAATGTGTAATGTAGAAAAATCATCAACAGATTGGAGAAACTTTTCAATTTCTAAATCATCTTCAAATACCTTCCAATGCTTGACATTGTCCGGTACAGAGGGTCTATATTTTATTTCAACATCAGATCTGACAACAGACAGTGTAGGGACTTCGAGCAAACTAGTTGTGACAGCTAAAAGGTCGGCTGAAGCATTTTCCTCCCTCGGAATGAAAGAAATGTTAAAATCCAAGAAGAAATTATCAACTAGGTCCCATACCTCGTTCCTGTAATTCTTGAGTCGAGGATGCTTGGCCTGATAAACATTTTTGACCTGCTGGACAATCAATTTTGCATCTCCAAACACAACCATCTCCTTTATTCCCATTTCTTTCGCAGCCCTCATACCCAGAACAAGAGCTTCATACTCTGCCACATTGTTGGTGATTTCGAATTCCAGCTTGTATGACAGAGATATGGTCTCTTGACAGGGTGATATGAATACCACTCTGGCACCTGCACCTACACTGGAGGAAGCTCCATCAAAGAACATTTTCCAAACAAAGGTGGTTGGAGGAGGCATCTCCCGATTAAGAATGGGTTATTTTCTGATCTGTAAAGGGGCCTCAGGAGTCTCAGTGATCTGTAACAAACTAGACCCTAAGTCAGTGTCAAGTGCAAAGATGGGGTGATTAGTGGGGTTCGCTTCATCACTGACAATATAGGCTAGCTGGGCTTCTCTGTACAACCTCCTCTGTTCCACTCCAAAAACTGGAATGGTGGCATATGTGAGATCCATCTGTAACGTTCCCCCAAGTCTCTTAATCCAAGACCTTGACAACAGCATGCCAAACTTGGGGGGAACGTCATCTATCACAATGTCCATGACCACACTCTTCATGGGCAGTTGAAACAAAGAAACTACCAGGTCTTTAATAACTCCTAGGCACTGAACTCTCCTGGAGTCAAAAGAATAAAGGTCATGATAGGCTCGGGTGACTTCTAGCCCTAACTCTTCCATGACAGTTTTGGGCATGAGGTTGTGAGAAGCCCCTGAATCCATCAAGCAGTTTTGCAGCACTTTATCGTGTATGTTCAGGGACGTGTAGAAATGGGGGGATGAGTCATCTCTATCTTCTACCATGGGTCCTAGGAAAACTGTTGGCTTTTCATCTTGGAGGTTTATGGAGTTTGTGGGAAGGCATGAGGCTTCAGACTGCAAAATCCCAGAGAAGCATTTTTTTAATTCTTCTTGTTTAATTAGCTCAGTGAGGGGCACAGGGATTCTAATATTTTGAATTTCATGCTCGAAACTAAAAGAAGATGTAAGCTTTGGAATTTCTCTTATTTCTGGAACATGATGGTGGACAATGGGAGAGAGGGGTTGAGCCTTCTTACCTCTGTGACTGTCTGCCACTTCATTAGCAGGTTTCTCTACTCTGGTGGACTGCTCAGGAATATCAGGTGTTGTTGTCCTTTTGTCGGACCTCAGGTTATACCTGCCTCGGTCGTCGCTAGCTTGTCTCCCTTGCTTAATTCATTTAGTTGAGTGTTCATGAGAGACTCCTCGTATGTTGATTGAGTAAGATGAGGGAAAGGGGGAGCATCTCCGAGGCAATGGATTTCAGGATCAAGCTCGTATGTCTCCCTTTCTTCCTCTTTATTCATAAAATTGTTTTGGAAAGGAGCCTGAATTCTCTGGTCTTCTCTGTCTCTTCCCCTTTCTTTGTGCATAGTTGGCGGAGAGATATTGTTTGGCCTCTTGAAACCCCCTTTATCATCATTCTGGGGGCCTTTATTCATTTGCTTCCTTTCCACTTTCAGTCTCTCCGTCTCCTCAGACAGAAACTTCATCATCTGGGTCAGCTCATCCACTTGAGTGTGGGGAAACGATGGGCCAGAAGTTGAGGATTTGGACTTTCCCTTTCTTTTGTCTACATCATCCCTGCTCCTCAATCTATCGGCTGCTAATATGTTGGATTCCACTTCTATGGCCGCATCTTGCATTTGAGCTAAGGAGGTGGCTCTTCTTTCTCTCAATAAAAGACAGAAATCAGGGTCAAAAGCACCAGCGTAGGAAATTTGGGCAGAGGATTCTGAGGGATTTATCTCTGCAGGAATATTGTTATACATCTTATTGAATCTTTTGGAGAAGTCAGAGACAGACTCTCCTTCCATTTTCTTCAGAGACCCAAACTTTGTCATGTAATACATGGAATCCTTCCTATCTCCCCACTGCCTTAGGAAAACACTATCCAAGGCTTCAATTCCAGCAATAGATCTGGGGGCCAATCCTCTAAACCATTTCCTCACATCGCCATCCAGGCTCTGGACGAAGACTCTCATCCAGGCGTCTTCATTTTCAATGTTTAGATTGTCTGCATAACTGTAGAAAGCATCTAGGTGCTCTTCTGCAGTTACGTCTTCTTCTCCAGTGAACTTCGACATATATTTCAAGTAGTCTCCAGCAGGAAGAGGATGCATAGGTTGAGGTAGGATCAAGGGAGCGTATTGAGTAGTAACTATGGCATCCATTCTATTCAGTGGGGGATTAGAACCAACCATAGGAATATTAGGTAGTGGAGAGCCTGGAGGAGAAGAAGTGTGAACAGGAGATATCGGAAGAGAGCTCCTTGAAGGAGAGGGAGACAACAGGGAAAACAGAGAGAGAGGGGTACGGGACTTGAATGTGCAGATGTTTCTCTCTGTGTGGTAATAGTAACAACAGGAGGGGTGGTGAAACCTTATGAGGCCCGAGGTCTACGCTGAGGCACAGCTTCTAGGGAGGGGGGAGTGACAAGGATCTCTCTTTATGATGCCAGACCAGAAGGAGAAAACTCAGTAGGAACACTCCTAAAACTCAGAAAATAGGAAACCTCAGGGAAAGGATGACTAGGAAGCTGAGAATAAGAAACTAGAGTTTTTACAGAAGGAGGTGGGGAAATACCTGATTCAGTGGTGAAGATTTCTCCTTGAGAGGGCTTCCCTTTTCTGATAATCACCTCCAGATTTTCTTCAGGCGTAGCCAGAGGCAGTTGTGGATGGGATCGCGTGTGTCTACCGTTGGAAGCCACAACTAACCCAACAGGTTCACCGCAGTGGATTCATCAGAATGGAGTCGCCAGGTGCACAGTACCAATCTCAATAGTTCTGATATCTGATGCACCTTCAGAATCAGCTGATCGCTGTCGTTCAATCCCGGGGAAAATATTCAACTTCATCTTCAGCAACGGCGCCAGAAAAGTTAGCGTCAGAAGTCACTCCTGGATTGCTTGCAGGAGCAGAGCCTGACACCCATCAGTTTAATGTCACGATTTGTTTTTATAAAGGAATGATCAAATGGAAGGAAACTCAGAACAATATCGTCTCAACTCTGAAACTAGGCCAGGCATGCATGGGCAAATGAGGTCTTAGATAAACTTCAAACAGTGAGTTGTAATAAGGGTGAGCAAGGGGGAATACTTGTTTGAGAAGAGTGCGAAGGTCTGCCATAAACATCAGGTTTCTAACAGACTGGAGAAGAAAGCGTCCAAACGCAAGATCCTTTTACATTCAAACACAGAAGACCAGAGAATACAATAATGTAACAACAAATCCTTTATCATAACATAACTGCAACAATTCAAGTGAATCATTCGATCACGAACTCTCTGGTATGAGACGAAAACATAGACGGAGTAAGAAAACTGTTTGTCATAAAATAAGAAATCTCAGATACAGATGCACAACCTGGAAACTAGAGTGGTTGTTAAAACTTTACAGTCGGGAGCTTTTCTCTACCATCGATAGATACAAAAATGGCGAAAATGCCTACATATACTCAAAACATCAATAGCAACAAAATCGAGACGTTGCATTAAAACTTTTGCATCTGCATGGCTTCTGACAATCTTCACCTGCAGTCTCTGAATGATCGTGCACTTATGGCAGACGCAATCGAACTCTTGATAGTTTCGTGGGCGAATCGACGTGTCTTTAATTCGTCGTCGGAATTTCCCATTATGGCGGAGGCGATGTCTAACCACCACCAACTGCTTCAATAACTGCTTCATTGGGATTGAGGATGGCCCGTCCAACTCGGCACTTTTGCGACGTGGAAGATCCTTCGCGCTGCCACCTGGATTAGCTAAACGGCCTGATGAATAAGCGCGGAGGCCAGCGCAAAGGATGGGGTGCATAACGGGAGTGGTGGCATCAAAACTATGAGGGTGTGAGAGAGGGTACAAGGGAAAACACATGGCGGAAGACAATAAGCGGAGGGGGCAGGATATGAGATATAATGGGCACATTTTAGTGGGAGGCTGACGTGGAAGAAAGCGGGACACATGGCAAGTGGTGAGTGGATGATGAGATGGGAAAGGGACCGCATGGACCAGAAGAGGGGAGATGGACAGATGTCGGAGGATGAGGAAAGGGCTAAAGGGAGTGAGTCTCATCGCACGGTCAGGTGGAGAACAGATGGCAGGATGACACAACAATAAAGGGGGCCCCACGTCAATTAAACGCAGGAGTACATAGGATGCCCAGGTGGCATGTGCACCATTGATCCGGGCACTCGAACTGCAGTCGTCAGAGAGATGCATCCTCGGTTCCGGACCCCCCCCTCTGCTTAAAGGTAGAAAGGTGGGGGGGGGTCGAGAATCACCCTACGTGTCGTTGATCCGGGGGCTTCGATCGTAGCCGTTGAAGATGTGCGCCCTCGATTCCGAACCCCACCCCCCCCCCTCCGCTTAAAGGTAGAAAGGCAGGGGGGCTCCGGAATCCCATGTGCATCGTTGATCCGAGCGCGTGAATCCTTGCCGTCCAAACTTGCTTGCCGCTTACCACAGGCGCATTGGGATTTCGGTACTTAGGGTAAGTGGGTTTTTAACCCAATCCTTTGCATTCTAACCCACCTTACAAGAAATGTCGCTAACAGTACTATTATCCCTCCTATTGATTAAGAAGCACTAAGCAATCAAAATAGTCAAAATCGTCAGAGTCCTCAGAATACTATTACTAGAAGTTTAGCATACACTCAGACAGGAAACCTAGGCAGCTCTATGGAAGATGATATGAGGCTTCCTATCTTTAGGGGAGATGGATCTAAATATCCTGATCAACACTGGTTCTTATGTGAATTCATATGGAATATTAAGAATGTCATCGATGAAGCAGTTAAAAGAACCCATTTTAGTACTACCCTAAGAGATCATGCACTAAGTTGGTACATGAAGCTTGTCCAAGGACTTGCGCAGCCTAAGCCACTGAATCAGATCAAGAATTCATTGATTGCATAATTTAAGAAACCTAAGTCGAAGTCCCAATGTATTACAGAACTGAAGGAGATCAAGCAGAAGGTAGCCGATCCAGTTTGGGAGTTCGATCGGAGATTCAAGACCTTAACAGGTCGATTGACTTTTCAGATCCCAGATGAGCAGAACAGGGAATGGTTCATTATTTCCCTCTTACCACACATCAGGGTTCCTCTAATCCACCAGAAGATTTCTTTGCAAGCTGAGGCACTGGAGATCACCATGAAGTTAGAATCAACCTCTATGGGAGAATCCATCTCGGGTATGAGTTAGATCTTGAGTCAGCTGACTAGTTTGTCTTTGCAGGTAGAAGATATGAAAAAAGACAAGGGAAAAGATAAAAGAGAAGAAATCTAGTGTGTCATATGCAGATCAAAGGGCCATGACAAGGAGCATTGCCCTATATTCCATGAATACTTGGCCTCTGGAGCTTCAATCCCTTTGAAGCAATTCACCTTACCCTGGTGTGAGGTATGTCGAAATAGACATTGTATTGGTCAGTGCTATTATATGTAAAAATATGTTCAGACACCCACAAATTTGTATTGCACGTTCTGTAAGTCCATGGGACATGATGATAGGGATTGTAGGGCTTATGATCTCATGCATGAAATTTCAAGAGACATATACAAGATTCAAGGCGAAGTACAACAAGAAGGAAACTCTACACAGTACAACTCCGGTGGGAGAGGAAAATTCAATCCTCGTGATGGATTCAGAGGACGAGTATGAGGAGGAGGTATGGGTCGACGTTGAGGATAGATCATTTGTTATAACTTCGCACAGCCAGGACACTTGGCAAGGGACTTTCAAAACCCTTACACTACTTGTAGCTATTGCAACTCCTTCGAGCATGTTATTGAAGAATGTCTAGCATTGATGGCTAAAATTCAAGAGAAACGAGGACCTCAGCAGAACCCACAGATACAATTGATCAAATTTGAACCTCACAGAGAAGACCCTAAAGTCATTGTTATTACTAGAGGACGCATTGTTACAAGAGATGGCAGAATGACCCAAGGGAAGACTATAGAACATTCAGGAATTAGGAAAGTTGCAGAGAAGACCCAAACCTTTGATGCAAAGAAAGAAATACAAATATTTGAGGAAGCAAGAAAAGAGTTCAAAGGAGACCAAGTTTCTTCATCAAAGACAAGACCAGAAGTAAGAGAGTATGGAATGCCTTAGGAATTTGATCAGACTGCTTCGCCAAGAGAAGGAAAATAGGTAAGCAAGCTCATGGAATTTCTATCTACTTGTGTTAAGTTGATTCAGGATGAGAGCGTTATCCAAGAACTACAAAATTTAATCAGACAATATGAGCTAGGAAAGACTGACCCCTTACTGAATAGGGAAGTACACCAAATCACTAAAAAGAGAAGGACAAATAAGGAATTACACTTGAATTCTCAAATAGGCTAATATGATATAGACTATGTGGTCCCCAACTTAGGGTCGAAGGTCAATGTCATGACGAAGCAAACTTGGGCACTGATGGGAAAACCTAGGCTGATTTATTCCCCTATCAGGCTCAGGATGGATAATCATTAGGTTGTAATCCCCTTTGGCAGATTGGACAATCTGGACATCAACGGAGTAAGAACATTTTCATATTTTGAGGTAATTGAGATAGTTGATGACAACTTCCCTTACCCTGTGCTGTTGGGAATTTATTGGGCCTTCAATAATTCCACTGTGGTTGATTTAAAGAAGAGACGTATGAATTTTGAAAAAGATGGCCTTAGGGTCATTACACCCTTAGATCCAGATGAAGGTCAGCGATATACAGAGCCCATCAGAGAAGAAGACCGTGAAAATGAACTGGAAAATATATACAAATTAACAACCAGACAATAGGATTACATTAATCCTACGGCTGATGGAAAATTAAGTTGGCGAAGTGACAACGTATGTTCATCATACTCAGAAGAAGCATTGGAGAACTGGCAGAATAAAATGTATGGAGTATCTACAAGAAGATGTGCTAGACTAACCAGAGAAGTTCGTTGGATCGGCACAACAGTAAGTAACTTACCCACCTTTGATGGTCTAAATCCTTTAGAAACCTTCTTGTCGGACTTTGAAGAAAGTGTACCAATGCAACAAAGACTGTTGGCGATGGATGAGGCCTTGAAAGAAACCCCAGCAAGATGGTGGGGAACACATAAAATAAATATTACAGACTGGGTACAATGTCATACCTTGATGACAACACGGTTCTTAGCACAAGTAGAAGGCTGTGAAGTTCGATACGCAGGTCGAAGTTTCCCAAAGGAGGATGTGTGAAGCTATGAGGAAGCTTGGAGCAATGTTCCTCAATAATAGTGGGTACACAAATTAATCAACACACTAGACACGACACCTATCAACCGGTACCTTCAAGCAGAGTTGTGCCTCATCACCACAGATTAGAAAGGTATGACTCAAAATTTTGTAACCACCTTCTTATTTGAAAGTCAATATCCTTCAGTAGATCAAGCACTACATATTTCTAGACAGAAAGTATTTGAGGAGGCCTCTAGCCTCCCTTTGGATCAAGATGAGGATGAATGGACTGCGCCTCTACAAAAACTACAAGGTTGTTACAACATCAATGTTGATGAAGACGATGATCCGAGAAAGGTGAACATTAAAAAAATAGAAGGCCAAAGAGATGTAGAAGGACCAGGAGTTGAGTTACCATTCATTGGAAAGCCAATCAATATTAAGAAGGTCAATATTGGAACAGAATAGACACTGAAGCTTGCAAATGTTGGAGATTATTGGGATGCTTCCACTATTGACAAGATTACAGAATTACTGCATGAATATCAGGACTTGTTAACAATGCAGACCCCCTTCAAGTTGGTTTATGGTCTCAAAGTTGTTGTTCCAATGGAATACTTGGTGCCAAGATTAAGAATTGTTTCCTTTATAGATATGGATGACACTAGCGTTGTTCAAGAGAGGCTTGCACAGTTGGTCGAACTTGAAGAAGACAGATTTATTGCAGAATTCCATCAGTGAGTACAGAAGGAAAGAGAGAAGGCCTACCATGACAGGCATATCAAGAAGAAGGCATTTAAACAAGGTGATCTAGTGCTGGTATATGACAGTAAGTTCATCCATAATCTTGGGAAGTTCAGAACGCATTGGCTTGGGCCATACGAGGTCGCTCATGTTACAAAAGGAGGAGTTGCGCAGTTGAATACTTTAAAGGGATAATCGAAGGAAGGATTAGTGAATGGGAGTTGGTTGAATTTGTACTATGACAACCAGATGCCTCGCAGCTCTCAGTAGAAGCATAAGGAAAAGGGTCTAGGTACCAGGTGCAGTTGAAACTGGGTACCAGACACAGAAAATATAGTTTGCACAAGGAGGAAGAGGAGACATAGAGAAGAAGGCAAAGGTTGCATTGCGCAGTCGGAAGTTAAAGTAAAATAGAAGAATTAGATATGAAGTGCCTCGGGACGAGTCACAGGTGAGTGTTGGGGGCATGTTGGCCCTTGGTTATGGAAAGAAGGGAAGATCAAGGAAGAAAAGGCGAAAAGCAAACTACGTGGAAGACAAAGTGATTGTTACTGGGTCAAAGTGAGAAAAAGAGCAGAAAAGACGGAGCGAAGCCCGAGAAAGCAAGTCGTTGGACGAGGAGATAGAGGATGACAGATCAGCAAGGAAGAAGGATCGTGGACAACTCAGCAAGAGGAAAAAACCATCATTAGATGCTTTTGATCACCGCGCGAGAAGGAAGGAAAGACAGGTTGGCGAAGCCCTGAAAACGCGGGTCAATTTGACCTAGGGTTTTGGTATATAGGGTTTTGACACCTATGCTTTGTCCTAAGGATGTCGGTGAGATATTGTAATCTATAAATAAAGGTCAAGAGAACCTGGGTTAGGTTGTTTTCATTGTCGCTAGTATTGATCTAGTTGTATTGTTGGTGTGAGTGATTATTATCATACGAGAGAGAAGTGTTGAGGGAAGAGCCTTCTAGTATTGTAAGATCTTCAGCTGGGTGTGAAGATCAAGTCCTGCAGTTGGGTGCGCAGGAAGGGGAGAGATAGAGAGAAGAGAGAATATCTATTGGTTAAGAGGGAAGATCAAAATTGTATGCTTTCATCTTAATTTATCATAAAGCACAGTTATGTGGACGTATCCGTAGAGAGACAGTGAACCACATATATATGTCTTGTCTATGTGATTGATGTTGTGTTAGTTTGCCTTTATATACTATTATTGCATTGTTGTGGTAGATCTGATAGATGTATAGAGTAGATCTAAGTTGATAAGTGATATAGGCATGTTGTATTATTCTGGTATTGGATCCACTTGATATTTCCCTTGGTTGTAGACATCTTTGTCCTGCAAACCCCCCATAGTTGCTTCGGGTGAGACTGCATCTACTTCGTAGGTGTAACTAAAAGGGCTAGTAGTTAGGGCTTGTTGGTGCACTCTTGGAGTTGAACCCTGGGTCTGCCCCTATGCCAACACAAGTGTTGTCGAAAGGGTTGATAGTTCGGGTTTTGTTGGTGCGTTGTTGAAGCGTTGAAACCCAGGTCTGCCCCTGTGCCAAAAAATGGTTCTATTGTCGGGACCTGAAACTGTGATTGTTGGGAACTGAAGAAAAGAAATATCATGGATGATTTTAAGGATGGAAATTTATTCTAAAATGTAGAAACCTTGGCGAATCTTAGTAATCTTTCATATGCCAACTATAAATGATTGGCGATATTTTTGTACAAATATTCAAATTTCTAAGGATTTTATATAGTTTTTATAAAATTTTGGCCATTTTTAAGGTAAAATAATTTTATCCTATAGAATTTGGGCGAATCGTTTTTAAAATAGCGAATCT
>JZKD02S2130071.1:124043-140884 GCA_000966675.3 Picea glauca
TTAATATAATATTCCCTTTTTGGCTTAATCTCTCTAGCTTAGCCCTTTCCCTTGACTTTTGGCCCTCCCTTTCCCTAACTGGTGAAGTTCAGTCCCCCATCTCTTTTATCGTGGTCAGTCTATGCGCAGCGATGTATTTTATATTAATCATGAGGCATGCACAAATAGACGCACTGGCCTTTAACATCTAGGCGCTCCAGCCTAATACCAAAACATAAGCATCACAGCTTATAATAACTGGCTCACCAGCCTATAACACATATCATATACATGAGGCTCGTTGTCCTCCATACTGCACGCACTTTAGTTACTATGCACGGTATCCGGGAATGTGCATACTACATTATTTTACTGCGCAGCTCATGCGTGCACTATGCCATGGGAAGTGCATTACAAAATGATGTCAAAACATCTCACCAGTTTAAGTATGCTTATATTACATTTACAATTGGGTTCGTCTGAAGGATATTACAATCCCCTCCCCTTATTTATGCACTGTCCTCGGTGCATCATACACCCATATACAACCGAGTTTTCAAAAATCTTCAAAAAGATGTGTGTATTCTGTCTGCATTGCATCCTCATGCTCCCAAGTAGCATCCTCAGGACCATACCAGGTCCATTGAACCTTTACAATCCCTATGGCTCGGTTCCGGAGCTGCTTGAATTTCCGGTCCAAAATGCGCACTGGATGCACTTGAAAAGCGCCTTCTTGCTCCACCTGAATCACATTCCAATCATTAACATTATTAGCATCAGGCATATATTTATTTAGCAATGATACATGGAAGACATTATGAACAGACATAGATGCAAGCAATGCAATCATATAAACAACTGGACCAATCCTCTCTAGGATTTCAAATGGCCCACAAAATCTGGCTGCCAACTTGGTGCAGCTTCCCAGCTTCAGGGAACTCCTGTTAGCTTTTACTTTGAGGAAAACATGATCACCTACTTTGAACTCTCTGTTGGTTCTGTTCTTATCGGCATATATTTTATGTCTGTCTTGGGAAGCTTTTAAATTTTGCTTAATATTTATCATTTGGTCCTCCATCTCCTTGAGAAACTCTGGCCCAACTACTGTCCTATCAGCTGGATTGTCCCAACTCACTGGAGTATTGCACTTTCTACCATAAAGTGCTTCAAATGGGCTCATATTCAATGATGTCGGATACCCATTGTTGTAAGCAAATTCTACCAAGTGCAGGTAGTCTTCCCATTTTGATGGTTTGTCCATCACATACATTCTCAGTATATATTCTATCACTCTATTCACCCTCTTTTTCTGTCCATTAGACTCAGTATGATAAGATGTACTAAAGTTCAGATTCATTCTGAATCCTTTGAACAACCATTTCCAGAAATTCAAGGTGAATTTCGAGTCTCTGTCGAACACAATTGTTTTAGGAATCACGTGCAATCGTGCCACTTCCTTCATGAATATATCAGCAACATCTGTTGCCTCATGCATAGTTTTCAGTGGAATAAAATGGTCAAATTTCGTAAGCTTGTCCACCACCACCATGATCGAATCATGCAGCTTACATGTTCTAGGCAATCCCATAATAAAATCCATTGTCACCACTTCCCACTTCCATTCAGGAATGGGTAAAGGTTGCAGCAACCCTGCTGGGTGACTATTCTCAGCTTTAACTTTCTGGCATTCCATACGTCTAGCAATGTATTCAGTGATATCTCTCTTCATACCTGGCCAAAATTAATGGATCTTGATCACTGCCAAGGTTTTCTGATATCCAGGGTGCCCTGCATAAGGAACATTATGCATTTCATGCAAAATCATATGTTTCAAGTCTTGGACATTTGGAACAAAAATTATGTTCTTGCGCAACATTATTCCATCTATTCCCAAATTATAATTATCCACCTTTTGTGGTATCTTACCCTGTTGTAGCATTGCTACCAATTCTCTATATTGCAGATCTGCATTTGCAGCCTCCAAAATTTTGCTTTTAATATCATTCTGATACATTCTAATGGTTGTAGCATGTAATTCATGCACCTTCCTGCTAAGTGCATCAGCCACTTTATTCTCTTTCCCCTTGATATGCTTTATATCAAAGTCATATTCGCTTAGAAATTCTAACCATCTGCTTTTCCTAGCATTTAGATTTGGCTGATCAATAAATATTTCAGACCATTCTGGTTTGTTCTTAACTCAAACCTCTTTCCCATGACGTAGTGTCTCCATTTCCTCAAGGCATGCACTATGGTTTCCAACTCCAAATCATGAGTGGCATAGTTTCTTTCATGATCCTTCAACTTCCTTGATTCATAACATATGACAAACCAATTTTGACTAGTCTTCATCTAGGTCTGCAATCCTTAATATTGGAGCACTTGTCAATAATTGTTTCAAGTGTTGGAAACTCTTCTCGCAATCCAGTGTCCACTGAAACTTCACTCCCTTTCTTTGCAAAGAAGTGATTGGGTGTGCAATATTTGAGAATCTTCAATAAATCTTCTGTAGTAGATTGCAAGACCCATGAATGATCTCACCTCTGTCACATTCTTCGGCGCTGACCATTCTCTAATGGCCTCTATCTTCTCAAGATCCACTGCTATCCCATCCTTTGAAATGATATGTCCCAAATAATGAATTTGTTTCTGATAAAATGAGCACTTGCTCAATTTGGCATACAAATGATGCTCCCTTAATACTTGCAACACCATCCTCAAATGATGTCCATGCTCTTTCTCTGACTTGGAATATATAAGAATCTCATCCAAAAAGACAATGACAAACTTGTCCAAATACTCTCGGAAAACATCATTCATTAAGCACATGAAAATAGTTGGTGCATTTGACAACCCAAATGGCACCACTGTGAACTCATAATGACCATACCTTGTCCTGAAGGCTGTATTTTTGATAAATTCTTCTTTAATCCTTACCTGATGGTATCCTGATCTGAGATCTATCTTTGAAAATATATTTGGATCCTTCAATTGATCAAAGAGGTCACCAATCCTTGGGAGAGGATACTTGTTCTTAACGGTCACTTTATTCAACTGTTTGAATTCAATGCACAATCTTAGTGTTCCATCTTTCTTTCTCACAAACAAGACTGGGGCACCCCAAGGTTACACGCTTGGGCGTATATACCCCTTCTTCAGAAGTTCTTCAAGCTGCATTTGCAACTCCTTCAATTTTGGTGTACTCATTATGTAAGGAGTCTTTGATACCGGTGTTTCTCCATGCATTAAATTTATAGAGAAATCAATGTCTCTCCTTTGGGGTAGTCTGGGTACCTCCTTGAAAACATCTTCAAAATATTCCAGGACTGCATAATCCTCTAAATTTGGCACCTTATCTCTAGGTGTCTCTGCCAAATGAGCTACAATTATTTGACACCCTTTTCTGTAACATTTCTTTAGCTGCAATGCTGAAATTTCTCTAATGGTTACTGCCCTGGGAATTCCCTGTACTTTCCTTAGTTTCCCTTCGTCATCCAGGCAAGTAAATGCTTTGTTTTGATAGTCTAAGAGAGTGTGATGTTGGTCCAACCAATCCATCCCAATTAGACATTCATAGGAACCTAAAGGCAAGATGTTTAAATATGCCTTGGTGTTCAGTCCATTCATGTCTATGAGGCATGACTTAACCATCTCATTAACTTTTCTTATGGATCTTGTAGCCAGTTGCACCAACCAGGATTTCCTATGCTTTCTTCTTGGCAATTGCAAACTTTCTACCATCTTAGGGTCTATATAACTATGACTAGCTCCTGAATCAATTAAAATAGAAATGGTTTGGTTGTTGATCATACCTTCCACCTCAATCATGTGGGACTGATATTCTGCTTGCTTGTTGTCCAGGGTTGCATATATCCTTGGCACATATATGCCCATGTCCTTCACTATTTCAGTTTGTTGTACATTGTGAACAACCCTACCTTTTTCACCTCTGTGAGGACAATCTATGAACCTATGATCTCCTTTACAACCCCAACATTGCATCTACCTTGGCCCTTGACCCCTTGTGTCAATCATTTTGGGTTCTTTATGCATTTTTTTTTCTTGTGGATTATTTTTGAATAATGGTGGCTTAGCTCCCTTCTTCCTCTGATCCATATTGAATTTCTTATTGTCTTCCCAAGCCTTTTGGAAAGCCGACCTTGCTTTTTGTTGATCATATAGGCATTTATCTCTCCTTATGGTCTCTTCTAAAGTCTTGGGATCATCATATTGTATGTCGTCACTGATGGACGATGGAAATCCACTCAAATACCTTTGAATTTTGACTGTCTCATCCTTGATGAAAGAGATATAATTCAGAAGTTCCAGAAACCTTCTCTCATATTCATCTATGGTCATACTTCCAAGCTTGAGTTCAAAGAAATCTTTCATTTTCTTTTCATAGTATCTCTTAGTCAAGTATTTATTCTCAAAATACTTCTTGAATTTCCTCCAAGTAACACTTTTATCTTCAATGTGCTACACCTACACAAGTTGATCCCACCACATGGAGGCCTTTCCTTTGAGTTGATAGATAGAAATTCTACCTTCTGCATGAGAGGAATAATTATGCAATTGAAAATAATTTCTCATGCCTGGCAACCATGTTTTTGCATCTTCATCCTTCTTGTGCTCACCATCAAATTTAGGAGGTTTGATTTTGTTCATTTCTCCTCACATCTCATCCACCCCAGAACTCTTATACCTTCTGACAGGGGATAGACTTGAGTTGTTTCCTTCTCTCTTATTGGAATGCCTTGGGGAATGATGGTGATGTCTACTAACACTTTTTTCTTTTCTTTTATCATCTGAAGGTTTGTGACTTCCAGATTTACTTGAGCCACTCTCCTTAACCAATTTATTTTCTATTATGTTCAAGCCCTCCAATAACTTCATGTTGAAGTCATCCTGATGCTCTTTGGCTCTCATAAGCCTTTCATTATCAGCTTTATGGCTTTGGACATCCTTCTGCAAATTCTTAATGGTCTCAACCATATTCATGTTTTCATTCCTTTTGTCTCCATGTCCATTGGAGTTCATTTCTTCAATGCCCAAATGGACATCCACCCCTTTTCTCTCATCTTGCTGACTGTAATTCCCATGTGCTTCTTCCATTCCTATGGACTCTGCACGGGTCTGATCCAATCTAGTTGTTGTTAATTATGCAAAACATGCAGCCATCAAAACTTATCAGGCTAACAATTCAATAATTCATGAAAAATATGAACCATTTTGGTTCAATATATACATCAGAATTATCTCTCTCGATTTCCTGGTGTTATCACCATGACAATTCTAGATAAGACCCAAGTATTGAAATCATAGATGTGTGGTGCCTTTAGAGATACATCTGTGCAAGAAGGTGGTTTGCTGAAACCACTTTCTCCAAGATGCGGTATCACATGTCTCAACATGTAAAATCCACCACTCGTGGAGCGGGCGATGGCTAGTCCGATCACCCCGCTTCACTCGTTTGGTACTTCGCATCCATGTGACATCAGCCGAACTCCACCATGTAATGAACTCAAAAGGTAATCATTCGAAATGGATTATCCGAGCATGGAAACCCAACGCTCTTGTACGTAATCCATCTGCACTTCATAATTGGAATTCTATAACTACCAATCCTCAAGTATGAAGGTATTTGTATATCCATAACCGAAGTAATCTCCAATTACTAGACTTTCTACTCTCTGTAAAATCATTTCGGTATCCACAACCTGAGATACATGGACAAGGCTAAATCGAGTGAGACTGGTTATTCTGAAAACATGCTAGACTTTCCTGCGAATAAGAAGGAAAGGGTCCTTGCGCACATTCTAGCGACTAAATTCCATATAGATCCAGCTATAGACTCGTAGTTGGAAGTCAGGTTGAATCCCACTATGAAGGATTTAGTCATCAACAAGATATCTCCTAAGAAGAAAAGGAGCAAGCGGCATAAGAAGGAGGAATCCACTGCTAAAACGGTCGAAACTGTTGGAGAGAATCAACCGATCTAGTTAGATTCTTTAAAGGAGGAGATCGCTAAGCTGAAGTGAGTCTTCAACTAAAATTAAGTATGTTTCAGTGAATTTTTGAACAACTGATAGTGGAGGTAAGGAGAACCAGAGATGATAGGCTTGTTCTTAAACGGCCCTTTTTACAACAGGATAATTGTTGTCATCCCCCTTTTGTAATTTTGTGATTAATACGATTATATAAATACAGAAGTGGATTTTAGACTGTTTATTACAAAATTCTATCTGGTGGTGTTATGAGTCTTGTTTTCTTTTATAGCATGCTTTTCTTGTAAGCTTATATTTCACTTTCCTCTGTCTGAATCAAAGGAAAATAAAACTCGGAATTATTTTTAATTAATGCTTCGATGCGGTTGTGTGTTTCTTTTTCTTCTAATATTATGCAAATTAAACTCAGACTCGTCGCCTTCCAAGAAACTTCGCACGCACTAAACTTCAACCTGTACATTTATATTTATCATGCATAGCAACATCGCAAGGTAAAACGCTTTTTCATGCACCTATATCCATTATGCATTTCTTCTCTATCACGCCGACAACTTGCACGCACTACTTTTGCTTTGTGCACCAATATCCACTGTGCACATTTTGGTATCGTGCACCGATACTCCACATGCATTTTGCCCTATGCATTGCACCATGTCAAAGTTCAATATGTTCCATCGCACACAATTATCTGCATGCACCATTGAATACACTGTTGCGAGACAACTTATACTCATATTATGCACGTACCAACAAAACTCCTCTGTGTTAAGACATACTTGCACACCCCATGTGCACATTACTATGTGCATGCTCACCGCGCAAGGCTAAATTTAATGCATGCATCCACACAGAATAATCTTCTGTTGGCGCCACAATTTACCGTGCACACTTGCACACCAACGTTTTTCGCGCGTGCTTGCACGCCAATGTTTTCCACACGTGCCTGCACGCCAACATTTTCCATGGACGCTTTGTGACTTGACTTTTGGTCACTTCGAAGTTACTCTTCTATGAATATTCACTTCAACTGAACCCCTCTGGCCCATCCAAGCTCAGTGTTGAAACTGAGGCTATGATACCAATTTTTAACGTTCCCCCAGCCACCCGCAAGTCGGGGGACGCCACTCCAGAGAAATCTCTCATGCTCTGACACCAGTTGGTAACATCCCCATCCTTAAACAGGTCGGTCCATGCTACTCTAGGGAACTCTTTCATTCTCTTACTGCGGAACATACAGTAACATACCCAGTAATCAACTGAGTTATGCCACATAAACTTTCTCTTAAAACTGCATGCAACTTAAACATATACATACAGCACTCTTGCGGAAGCTTTACATATAAACATAAAAAAACAATTACATTCTGTAATATACAAATTTATACTGAAATAACAACAACCATAGATATGCAGCATATACAGAAAAATACCCATAAACATACAGGCAATTATAATCACATATATTATAAACCGTAACATAAGCACGTAAAAAACAATGCAGCATATCATTTTATCATACGATTGGTACTTATCTTGGAAATATTGTCACCAACTATGTACAAACTGTACACGAACCTCCCAGCCTTAGACTACACTATTCATCACTCTCAACAGTGAGTCACCCCCATGTTGGGACTGAACTCCACCCAGGTAAAGGGTTCCTAACTAGGCTAAGGCTCATGGACAACAGGAAAGACTCTGTCTTAGGTGATCACTCAACTAATAGCCTATAGTCTCTCATTACCCACATGCATGTCCCACCCAAGGAAGTGTTCCCCTTCTCTGCTCAATAGTCCCTCGACTGCCCCACTTCCCTTCCAGGGCTTCAGCAACAGGCCAGACCAGAAGTCTCAAAGCACTGTAGCTGCAATTTATCACCTTTAGGATGCAATCCCCATCAATTCTCTCACTCGGAGAATTTCCCACGGGCCTGACAACCCGCTTCTTCAATCTCGCTCCAAGCTAACAAGGTACATCACCCGGAAAAGGCTATGGGAACGGGCTCAAATATGGTGAAATGGATGTCTCAAGGATAGTTGACTATGTGAGTGAAAAATGGTCATGGAATCATTGACTGGATAACTGAGTGATGAAAGGAATCACCGTGAAACCCATCATGAAAGTGATGGTGAGAATGATGGTCAAGTTGTTGGTAATAATTCCCATGAAAAATGACCAAAAGAGATAAGTCCCTGTGATATGAATGCATGTCCCCAACTTGACACTTGTCATATCGGAAGTTGCTTTGGTCCACTTGTCCCCAAATTTAGAACTTAGGATAAAATAAATATCCATACTTTATGCTTTAGGAAATATTAATATAATATTCTCTTTTTGGCTTAATCTCTCTAGCTTAGCCCTTTCCCTTGACTTTTGGCCCTCCCTTTCCCTAACTGGTGAAGTTCAGTTCCCCATCTATTTTATCGTGGTTGGTCTGCGCGCAGCAATGTATTTTATATTAATCATGAGGCATGTACAAATAGGTGCACTAGCCTTTAACATCTAGGTGCTCTAGCCTAATACCAAAACATAAGCATCACAACTTATAATAACTGGCTCACGAGCCTATAACACATATCATATACACGAGGCTCGTTGTCCTCCATACTGCACGCACTTTAGTTACTACGTGCGGTATCCGGGAATGTGCATACTACATCATTTTACTGCGCAATTCATGCGTGCACTATGCCATGGGAAGTGCATTACAAAATGATGTCAAAATAGCTCGCCATTTTAAGTATACTTATATTACATTTACAATTGGGTTCGTCCGAGGGATATTACACTAGTAGAGGTCCTATTTGTCTTTATTTTAAAGCTATGGATCATGAGGTTTTGGATTGCCCTAGAATGATTGCTAAAGTTGAAAAGATGAATATGAGACAAGAAAACCATGAGAAAGGCTAAGAAACTAAGAATATGCTAGAACCCCAGAAAGAATCAGAGACTCTATTATTGCAAATGAAAGAAACCTTGAATGATCGTAGAGACATCAGTTTATCAGAGATCTTAAAAGAAAATAAGTGCATAGAAACAAGAATAGGAGACTTCGACATAGACTGTGTTCTGGATGGGGAAACACAGGTAAATATTGTGACAGAAATTACTTGGGAAATTTTTGGAAAGCCTGCTATGGTTCCTTCATTGGGAGGAATAGGATTGTTTAAAGGAAATTTGATAACCCTATGTGGAATACTTACCCATGTACCTATGAGTTCCCATGGAACAACGACAGAAGAAGAATTCGAGGTCATTAATTTTGTTGAGAACAATGCCCCCTTTGCACTTTTGTTAGGAAGGACCTGGATTGAAAGATCAGATCCGTAGGAAGAAAGAAGAGGAAGCTCTAGAATAGAAAAAGAAAGAAGAGATTTCATGGCTAGGAAAATAGTGTGCTTAATAGAAGGACAGGAGGACAAGTCGAAGCAACTAAGGACTAGAGACCTAGGTGTCGAAATTGAAAGAACGTGGGAAGACTTGAAACACCTGTCCATACAGGAAAGTAGAGCACATACTCCAAAAAGAGAAGAAGTATTACCCTCGAACCCTGTGAAAGATCCTCAACAGTGTGAAGTTACTATGCTAAGAGCAGATAAGAATAAAAATGGAAAGAGGAACGCAGTGACTCATATCACAGGAAAGAAAGATAGAAAGCTTAGCAAGAAGAAAGCAAAGTTAGAAAAATTGAAGGAAGTTCCAGAGAAGACTTTGCAGAAAGAAGGATTACAAAACTTGAACTTCATCGGAATAGCTGAGCAGCGTAGATTGACACTTTTCCACGATGAAGCAATATGACCGTTGGAGGCATCCTGGCCATTAGAACAATGCTCCTGAACGGCTACAAAATCAGTTATTGTTGGAAAGCTCGCCATTGGACCGTTGGGACCACACCACAATGGATGGAATCGTGTTGATCGAGGAATTCCTTCTTGTTGGAGGAATATGTTACGATGTTATCTATTTAACCCGTCAAATGTCTTACCGGGAACACTTTTGCAAACAGTGATTATTTGATCCTACAGAGAGCTAATTATTATTGCGTTGTGCTTATTGAGACCTCGCCACCCATTATGTTACATTGAGTGTTTGTTCACCGACCTGAGATATCTGATCTCGAGCGTATATGTCAGGTGACTTTAGCGCAGTAGAGAAATCCATCGAAGAGATCCTCATAGACCTCATGGCTAAGAAGGTCATGTCTGTAGGAGCACAGACCTCATCAACGAGAGGAGTGCAAGCATCCCCATCAACTAGACGTCGATCTGGGCCCTCTAGAACTATGACAGAGAAACGGAGCAAGAATTGTGACGACTTGGAAAACACGAAGCTCATCCCATCAATCACGCCCGACTATATCCCACCTCTGGCTAGTGTGGTTAGTCATGACAGTGTCCCGAGGGACTTTGACTACACATTGATCACTGTGTACCTCCCAAAGGGGATACGCACAGTTGGACCACGGTTAGGACAGATTCTGACGTTGAAGATCAGTGACTTCAACTTGGGAGATCACAAGAATATGTGGAATGCTCACACCACACAAGTATTTGACCAAGACAATGGGGAAGAAGTCGAATATAATACCCCAACCGTGGACTATGGACATCGCAAGATCAGCGATCCTCAATGTGATGAAGATACCACACTTCAGAAGACATCAAGAGGTTAATGTGTGTGTTAAAATATTGTTTTCTTGCTTCCATGGTGGTTACCTATGGTTGGATAGGCACATCACTATCGATTGAGCACCGATCCACCGAATCACCGAGTTGAGCATGCAAGGACCAGACCCACGGGAGTTTTACCCAAGGAAGGCTACATATCGCACCCTAGCACAGCGAATCAAAGACACCTATGGCGATGTGGAGAAGGGGAAGTGGGGCTACAAGGTAGCCTCCATCCAGAATGGCATAGTGCACCTAGCCTGCCAGTTGATCGCTAGTAAGATCGTAAGGAAGAACAAGCCAACGCGTGTCACAGAATTTTTCGTCGACCTCGCGGGAAAATGCATTGAAGGGATGCAAATGAATTGGGCGAGCTACCTCGTCAACTAGTTAGAGAAAGACTGTCATGAAGCTCAGGATCAGGTCTATGAGTTCCATTTTAGTTGGTTGTTAATTCTCATTTCCTTCATTTCTTGGGAGATGTCGAAAGGAGCGACCTTCCCTGAAATTGAGTCGTCTGAACCACTAGTTGCAAAGTTCACTATGCTATGGTATTCGAGCGACATGGTGAAGCAATGGAAGTCAAATGGGGTGTTCCACACCTATTATCTACAGTTGAAGAGGGCCATTCAATCCTTCCCTCACATGACGTTGAACACCCTTCATAGGTTCAGGCCAATAGTGAAGTTTTGCACAGACATGGACTTCATCTATATCACTGCGCGTGGAGACAAACACAAAGAAGAGATCCAGTCCTATTACAAACTCACCAAGGAAGATATGGAGGAAATAACCAAGGAATGGCCTGCAGAATTTCTCATACCAGTAGAATAGATAGAACTCTTTGACCCTGACCTCATCCTAAGTCCTGTAGTCACTCGTGAAGAGTATGATGCACCCAGTAGTAGCCAGAAGAAAAAGAAGGAAGAGGTATAGGAACTGAACAACGCATTAGAGGAGACTGCATCAGATTCACCTGAAGGGGGAGGAGGTTACGAAGTAGACAAAGAAGAGGATGAAGGGGAATAAGACAAGAATAAACAGGGCAAAGAAACACCACCTAAACATCCCCTGACAGAGACAGAGACATCCAAGAAAATAAAGGTTTCTCCAAAGAAACCATCAGCGTGGAAGAAGTCACGAACCACTAAACCTCCATTTCAGATTGTACTCATGGTGGATGACATTGACCTCATCATTACTATTGTATCAGATACCTCGAAGGACATTTTACAGTGAAGCAAAGCCAAACAAGAGACAATGTTCGATAGGATCGAAGCAGATCTCAAAGGGGTACACTAGGCTCTCTATTTGAACCACGCAGTGTCTACTGCGCCGCCATCAGAAGGAACGGAGTTGGGATATGAGCCTACCCAGCTACAAAGAATAGAATATGTGACAGAATCTCGCCTTCGGCGTGTCCAGGAGGAAAAATAGCAGGCCACAGAGGCATTGAAGCAAGAAAAAGAGGAAGCCATAGAGCAATGTCGGGTTGCACAACAAGAAAAAGACAACCTCCAAGCGAAGTTTGCAGAGGATAGAGCGCATATCCAGAAGGAGAAAGAAAAGTTTATCATGGAGAAGATGGGAGTTAAAGAAGTAGTCATGAGATCACTTCACTCTGTGACGGGCTTAGAATAGATGGAAGAAGAAATAGCTGAGAGCCAGGTGGGGAAGCTCGCTGAAGCCATTCAGCAACTTCAAGTGAGAATCATAGAACTGGAATTGCAAGTAGTGTCAAGCACTCCGTAGGAAGTGTGGAATCAGAGGGAAGAAACTGCCCAGAGAGAAGTCTAACAAATCAAGGCATTGGCCTTAGAATGCAAACAGCTTAGTAGTTGAAGTGATCAGACCTATGAGCTCCTTGCAGAGGACCCTGAACTAAGGACATTAGAGTCACAACTCCAAGAAGCGATGCAACAAGTAGCGATAGTGAAAGAACAGTTGAAGCCACTATCAGCGGTCGAGAGGATGAAAATGTCCCAGGAACAATGCACAGTTCAGCAACAGGTCCATGTCATCCAGATTAAAGTCATGGAAGTGACCCAAAAGCTCCATCCAGTGCAGGATAAATCTTTCACACTTTTTGAGGAGATTGAAGGATAAGGTGCACAGCTATAACAAGTGGTCACCACGGTGGAACGGTGCTTGGAAGGACCTGTGACCAAGAAATTTATTCAGGAATTCGTTGAGAAGGACGATCTGGCGAAGTAGCAGGTCGAGACAGCTTGAGGCCTTTGAGGCAGAGTTACCCAGATCAGAGTGACTCGGGACGAGTCATAGGTGAGTGTTGAGGGCCTGTTGGCCCTTGACCAAGTTTTGGAGAACCTTGGTCATGTTTGACCATTTTTGGGACTTCAACAGGCTGGTTAAAGACGGAGCACCACGCGAAGTAGAGATCATGGTATCTCGCCCCCCTTTGCGGGATTTTTCGATTTAGGGTTTATGTAACGGGTATTGGATGTCGGCCCATGGGTTTTACCCATGTTTAGGCCCCACTTGTAATGTATAAATAGAAATATAGGCAATGTAAGTAGAGGGCAGTCAGTTGTGGGATCTATGTGATCAAATTGGCCAGTGCGCTAAGTGTGAATAGTTGTAAATGCTTTGTGCATATTGTGTGTTAATACTTGCAGAGCTAAGTGCAAGTGATTGTAAGAAGGATTTGTGTTGGTACCTAGCTCGAGGAAGGAGTATTTGGCGAGGTGCGAGTAGATATCATGTCCTATGCAGAGTGGGTTCTGTAGCTCTATGCATGTACGAAGATTAACAGAAGATAATAAAGAAGACTAAGAGTTGGTGGACATAGCCCCACACTGGGGTGAACCACATATACCCTGTGTTATGGTTTCTTTGTGTTGTATAGTTGATATGTTATTGATGTGATTTATGTTTAGTGTTGTAATATTTATGTTAGATACATATCATATAGTAGCTTAGTGCTTAGTGATGTGAATGAATGCTAGATCTAATCTATTTCTATGTGCTAAGTGCTTGGATGTGTTAGATCTTGTTGAATACTGTGTTGTTCTGTAATTAGGGTTTTGACCTATGATGTGAATAAGGGTAAAAGCTAATGAATGTTAATTGCTAAGTGCTTTGTTAATTACTATGATCACATATATGTGTCCCAGCTAGGTTGTAGACACTTGAGTCCTACAACCACCCCTGCCTCTACCTCGTGTGAGACTTCATATGCTTCAGAAGTGTTGTCGAAAGGGTCGGTAGTTAGGGTTTTGTTGGTGCGTTGTTGAAGCGTTGAACCCCGAGTCTGCCCATGTGCCAGCATCTCTTAAATGTGTAAATTAACGTTGTAGTGACTAAACGAATTCAAATTCCATATTTGTGAACTGAAATGGTAGCAATCAAACAATTTTTGAACTCAGGGTTGTAAATTTAATTGTTGCGAATAAAGGAATTTCAAAAATTATGGGTTGTAAAATAAATTGGCAGCAAACAACAGAAATTATAAATTCTGAAATTGTCAATTAAAATGGAAGCGATCAACATAAATTATAAATTATAAAATTGTCAATTAAAATGGCAGCGAACAACAGAAATTATAAACATTGAAATTGTCAATTAAAATGGCAGTGAACAACATAAATTATAAATTATGAAATTGTCAATTAAAATGGCAGTGAACAACAGAAATTATAAATTATGAAATTGTCGATTAAAATGGCAACAAACAACAGAAATTATAAATTATGAAATTGTCAATTAAAATGGCAGCGAACAACATAAATTCTAAATTCTAATATTGTCAATTAAAATGGTAGTGAGAAAATGAATTTCACCTTCTATATTATACAATGACTGTTAAACGAACTTGCCAAAATTAATTCTAGAAATACCACACGGTTCTGCAACGATTTGTTTAAAGATTTCTAGTATAAAATTTTACTCTTATCACAATTAAAATTTCATAAATAAAAATACTGAAATCGATGAAGATGGAGAATTGAGGATGTCCTTCAATGACTTGCGCTCCTTCTTCAATCCCACTTGTTAATCACAAAGACTTCATCTGTACCTCCCAACCAATGCTATGGGTACTCTTCTTCCCCCTTAGCCCCTCGATCCGCAAAGGGGCCACACATAAGAAACCCACAAACAATAGCTCCAAGTCTTGCCTCGCAAGGTAGAGATTCCACTCTTTCTACAAGCTTGGTACCCCAACTCTTACAAGTAAAAGACAGTCAAAACAATTTTTGCATCATAACCTTACCAAGAATAAATGTGATCCATTTCCCTTCTACACCATTTTTTTTATAGAAATATCTCAAATGACACATGTCCCCATGCACAATTAATTATCTTTTTAATTAATTTAATTAGTATTATTCACCCACACACTTGTCACACTCTCCCCAAGTTCCACAAGTAATTATCATTTTTATTTTGTTTAAAAAGCCAATTTCCCTCACATTCCCCAATGTGTTCCTATTTTCACTCTTAGTTGTCCCTTTGTTCCCCAAATTATCATTTAATGAGTGTCCCCTAACTAGATATTAGTTAGAGTTGGATTAGGAGTCTTATTCTAGTTAGACTTAGTGGTAGCTTGACTCTAGATATTATTCTAGGTGTACACCTATTCTCTCATATTATTATTTGTTTCTATTTTAAAAATCCCTTTTATTAATTTCATGCACACATGTGCATTTATTCAACCTTTGAATTTTATTTCCCTTTTTCCTAGAGTTTGATTATATTCTCCAATCTTTTGAACTTATGCCATAATCCATTTAGTCCTTTAATTAAATTTAGACTTGGACCTAGTATTAGACTTAGTATTAGACTTTTGTTGGGATTTATCATTAATAATTTATAGTTTAATTAATTATTTTATTCCAACAAGGTCTAATTATTTCAATGTTTTCTAGGCCACCTAGATTTATTGACTCAAATTTTTAATTACATGACGTGCCCTTCAAGATGCACCTTTGTGCTCCCAGGGTGCCACTCGCCTTTGACTAGTTTTGGAAGTTTGTCCGACCCTTGGATTCAACACTCCACTTGGTCTACCTTGTGAGAGACTAAGGGATTCTAAGGAATAAGGACTCTTCCTTATTGTGCACCCCTTAAAATCTTTGTGAGCGACTGTCTCAGTCTGCCCTCACGACATCGTGGACCACTCAAACTAGGTAATTGTTAACCTACAATTCCAGCCATGACGAGAGTGCTAGTAGGATGTGACAAGGATGTTGCCACACCTTTCCCTCAATGTTTGGTTTTTGTGCATGGCCCCTCTACTCCTTATGTGATTCGAATTAACAAGCATCTTCAAGCCTCCATCCACTGACAAAAACCATGTCAATAATCCATATATATATAAATCATACTGTAATCAATCATATGTCACATGTGCAAAAATGAAATACTTGATCAATATACAATCCACTCCCCGACTCAATCCGGAGTCCAAGGAAGTCCATTGATTCCATTAGCATCCATAACCTGTCATGTGCCCTACACACTCAGGAAAACTAGTCAATAGCATCTATCAATACATATACATCAATTTAAAAACATGTCACAATACATCGTCATCATCATATATAACCCATAATCGAAACGAAATCATAATATACCATAATCAGATCACTTGCACGCAAGTGTCCTCAAAGAATATGTCAATAAAAGTGTCCTTAGTAGAGCGGGATGTTACAAAGAGGATATTTGTGTCTCCTACAAGTTGTATCTCATAAATGGAAAGTAAACTTTATATAAATATATAAAAAGAACATTTATGGTGTTTCATGTTAAAATTCTATGTATATTTCTTCTTTGTTGATCATATGTTGTGTTTAATAAGATTAATGATTAAGTGGTGTTAAATATTGGAAAAAGAAGCAATACTTATTCACCCCCCCCCCCTCTTAGTATTAAACAATATTCCAACACCTACCCACTTCACCAACAGATTGTTGGAATATTGGAAACACCGACTACATTGAGAGGGGGGGGTGAATAGTGTAGGGATCTTTTTTCCAAAACTCCTTAGTTAACAATCACCATTAACTCATTAATCATTTCTTTCATTTATAACTAGTTAAATTTCAACACATATCAACAACATATATCAGCAATACATCATCAACAAGTCATCACCACAAGGAACACAAAGAACACAAGATGTATGTACAATTTTCTTTTTATTACAGACTACAATTCTTGGGGGTTT
>JZKD02S2130071.1:162463-172795 GCA_000966675.3 Picea glauca
AACAAGTGTTCAATGTTGGAGCCCATACATTAACTATCGACATTGAGGACATATATTTCTTAACCGGTTTATCCAGGCGAGGGTCCTATGTCAGTTTGACCGGCAGCAGAAGGGGCGGTTTGACCATGAGTGAATATTGCAACCAGTACTGCGTACCTAAGGCTGAAAGAAAGAAAGGGAAAGTGGAAATCTGGGGAGTAACTGATATAACTCTCCGCACTATTATATTTACCATTGCTCGGATGGCTGGAAGTGCCACTCCACATATGGCTTTGCAGAGCTATTTCCAGTACGCCATAGAGTGTACTAAGCCCCAGGTATTTAACTGGGCTGACACAGTTTTACGCAATATCAAGAAACAACTGACCAAAAGAAGGCGTGGGGAGATAAAACAGTTCGGATATGGATCTTTGTTGGTGTCCTTCTTCTGTGAGAGGGTCCCTGTGTTTAGACTTCAGGATGAATGGCACTTTCCAGGTCCTAGGGATCCAAGGATGTTACGATGGTGTCAACTCATGACCCGGCATGTGGCAGGGCCAATCGTCAGATATGACGATATCTTCTTCGACTGGCTTCAAAACCAGATGCTGATGGTAGACGACTATGCATATGTTGGCTTGGATTTCCGTGGTGATCCTGACCTCACACTACCCGAGGATGCACAGTGGGGAGACCTCGGTAAGAAGTACACTAATTTTTATCTTTTTAAAATGTTTTTGTATTTTTAACATATTTAAATGTTTTTTTTTATTTTTTATAGATTTACCCTAAGACTAACACCAAATACTTGCTGATAACACAGACGTTGGACCATATCGACCTGCTGACAGTTCTCCTATCCAACAACGAGGAGAGGCAGTAGTAGCAGTTCCACAGTACACCGAGGATTACCTGACAGTGGAACAAAATTTAGAGGGTCTAATGGCAGACGTTCCAGATATAACTCTGGAAGAGATTCCACGATGTGATCAACGTCATACTGTGGGCGTCTCTGCATCTATGGGTTGATTTCTCCATAGAGTTGCTAGGATATTAGTGTGCTATCATGAACGTCATCCTTGAAGTTCTTATGTAGAAACCATGAGCTTCAATTTTTGATATTTTGGTCTTCGGACAATCATTTTGTAAAACAAACTCTTTTGATCGTTATATATATACACGACTTCTACCGGTTTCTTTACATTGTGTACAATTTAATGTGTTTGATTTATAAATGATTTAAATGCCTGTCCAATACATAATTAGCTAAAGCATCTGTTAATGTTTTAATACGTCTAGGAATATGATGATATTCAATGTGATCAAAATACCATTCCAAGAGGCGAATCCACAAATATACCCTTAATAAAGTAGGACTTCAGATAGAATATACATTACTGAGCTGTAGTACTACAAGCTGCGATTCAATTCGCACAACCAAATGACGAATTCCAAGAGAGATAGCATCAACGAATAGGTCAACAATGATGCTATAATCTGCGATATTGTTGGTTGCTCGGCCAAGACATATACCTCGTAAAGATATGAGTTCATTTGTCGGGGCATAGATTGCCCATGCAGCGGAAGCTAAGTTCCGAGTACTACAACTAGCTCCATTAACGAAGCCAATATAAGGTAGCGAATACTCCGACATCTGGAAATCAAACACAACGTCACGTAAGGGCAGAGGCCAGATAACGTCAAAAGAAAAACTAAAGTAACACACACACGCAATATGATACATAAAATACAAGTACTCATGCAAAAATAACTCATGCATAGTACTTATTCAAGTACAACCCATTCCTGGGTTCACTCAAAGGTACACCATCATAATCAACTAGCTCATACGCTCCTTTTTCCAAAACTTTGCTAACAATGTAGGGACCACGCCACATAGGTTCAAATTTCCCGGCTCCTAGGACATCTTTATCTTGTTCATATAGAAGAACAAGATCACCTTCAGAGAAAACATGAGGCTTGACATGCTTGTCATATTGTGCCTTAACGCGTTTCTTTTGGGCTTCTATTACTAAAGTGGCATCACACCGGGTCTCGTCTAATCACATCAAATACAACAGATTTTCCTCTTCAGCAGAAGTATTAGGTAAGATCTCTACAACTAGCTTCAAAGAAGGTATTTCACATTCTATTGGCAGAATGGCTTCCATGCCATAAACTAATCGAAAGGGTGTAAATCCCGTAGCGGATTTAACAGATGTCCGATATGCCCATAACGTCGAAAACAACATCGTGTGCCAACTGGTTTTATGTATTCCTATCATCTGTCGAATCATAGTTATGAGAACCTTATTGATGGTTTCGACCTGGCCATTGGCCTGTGGATAATAGGGTGTTGAGCTATCATGACGAAGGCCCAACTTCTCTGTAAGTTCAGACATCATATAATTCCTAAAATGACTACAATGATCGGTAACGATAGCCTGAGGAACACCAAAACGAGTAATGACATGGTTGAAAAGGAATAACGCTGCAGTCTTCCCAGTATTATCAAATGTCGGCATCGCCTCGGCCCACTTTGTAAAATAATCAACAACTACAATAATATAACCATGCCCCCCGACCGAGTGAGGGTGACATGTCATGAAATCGATGCCCCATTTTGCAAAAGGACCTACTGAGACTACAAGATGAAGGGGAGCAGGATGCGACCGAATCTTCTGATTATAGGTCTAGCAGGCATGACACTTCTGAACAACAGTAATGCAGTCATTGAACAAAGAAGGCCAAAAATATCCTGCACATAAGATCTTCTGGGCAATAGCATACCCAGACATATGACCACCACATGCTCCAGAATGACAGTCATTCAAAGCTTTCGCAGCTTCATCCAAAGTCAAACAACGCCGAAAGACAGAGTCAATGCCTTGACGGTAAAGAGTATCACTGAGGATAATGTACTGGCGCGCCTGATAACGCATACGACGTCGTTCATTACTGGACAAAGCAGGATGAAAAGTTTGGGTTTGAAGATAGATAATGATATCTCCATACCAAATATCATTAGTGTCAATCAAGAAAAGCGATTCATCAGGTAATGAATCGACTGCTACATTTTCCGTGGCTGAGTGGGGAAGATCACAAATTAACTCAACAAAAACTAAGGATTTCTTCGACGTGGCATGATCGAATTCCAAATCGAACTCCTGGAGAATGAAAATCCACTTGGATTACTTGCCCCCTAGCAATTGACGTGTCAATATATGTTGCATGGGGTTACAATGTGAAAGCACTGTAGTTTTTCTGGAGAGAATATAGTGACGAAAACGTTGAACTGCTTGAACAACAGCCAAAGCCAGTTTTTCAACATGTTGGTACTTGATTTCTGTTGATGATAGAATTCTACTCAAGTAATAGATAACATGTTCATCGTGGTTATCATCTTCTTGAATGAGGACCATGCCGATAGTATACTCGGAAGCAGCCAGATAAAGAAAGTAATCTCGACTATAATCAAGAGGGAAAAGAAGAGGAGCTTTTGTGAGGGACAACTTTAAAGCTTCGAAAGTGTCATTGGCAACTTTATCCCAAACAAACTCTGAACCTTATTTAAAAGATGGGTGAAACCTCAGGTAATCTCGGCGTAATTCAGGATGAAACGACAAAGAAAGTTTGCTTTCCCCTGCAAACTTTGTAACTGGCGCAGTGAAGAAGGAGGAGGGAGATTAAGAATCCCCTCAACCTTAATAGGATCTACCCTGATCCCTTGACGTGAAACAATGAAACCGAGAAGACGACCGGACTCTATGAAAAAAATGCACTTATGAGGGTTTAGACGAATGCGATAGAACCGACAACGGACGAAAATTGCTCGGAGATGATTAGGGTGATTGACTCGGCGTAAAGAATGAGCGGGCAAATCATCCAAATAAGGCTGAACGATATGCCTTATATCGTGAAACACATAAGACATAGCACGTTGAAACGTTGCACCTGCATTCTTAAGACCGAAGGGAAGTTTTCTGTAGGCAAAAGTACCCCAAGGACAAATAAAAGCAGTTTTATGTTGGTCCTCAGGAGTGATGTTAATTTGATTATAGCCGGAGAATCCATCCATGAGAGAAAAGATTTCACTGCCGGCACAGTCATCGATGATCTGGTCAACGAAAGGGGTTGGAAAGTTGTCCTTGGGACAGGCTTTGTTAATATCCCGATAATCAACACAAACACGAATACTACCAAATTTCTTATCAATCAGTACAGGGTTGGAAACCCATTCTGTCAGAGCCACGGGATAAATAAAACCGGCTTTAAGAAGTTTTTCAACTTCGAGTTTAATGGCTTCCGCTTTACGTGGATGAACAGGACGGAGGCTCTGCCGTACTGGTTTAGCTCTAGGGTATGTTTTTATCTCATTCACAACAATAGCAGGGTCAATACCTGACATCTCTTCGTAACTCTAGGCAAAGACATCACAAAATTATTTGAACAAAGTAGTATAGGTGAGAATTTCCTCTGGAGAACACGAAGCTCCAATGTGAACATTTTCAACTATCCCAGGTTTAACTGAAATATCAATGGGTATCGTGGGAGAAATATTACTGAGGTTCCCTTCCGCAAACACATCACGTGAAGATCCGGGAAAGGTCATTATGGCAACAACGGTCGACGGAGTCGAAATCCGCTGGTAATTCTCGAGAGTGTGTTGTTCCAGAAACAACATGGAACGATGATGCCCATCGTCCCAAGGTGTATCGACCATGACGGACATGATCATCTCGTCAGTGGGAAAGATAACATGAAAAGGATCAGGAGACAACTCCTCCGGAGAGGGTGTAGAAGGTGTTGCGGATTGAATCGTGTGATAAGCAGACTCAATCGGACTTAACGACATAATGTCGCCGAAACGAGGATGATCTGCTGGATCAAGGACTATCCAAGGGTCAAAAGACACCAGAAGCTCATGAGGAATGGCGAAGATCATATTAATCGAAGCAACGGACGGGTGTAGAATATCGGGTGGTGGTGGTATGGGAAAAGTACCCATTAATGAAGAGTCTTTTAAGAGACTGAATCCAACATTCTCGTAACCCGGTGGGGTTTTAGCTATAAACGACACGTTTCCGGTGCGAGTATCGGAATTAAAGAAGGCAAGTTAATCGACCGTAATGATCTTTCCTTGATGAGGAAAACGGACTACATGGAAAAGTGTTGACACAACAACGCGCATAGAATCTACCCAGCTACGGCCAAGAAAAAGATTATAATCTAAGGGAGCATCGAAAACTTCCACTTCAACTTGGATTGTCTTACCTTCGAGAGTAACTGACAATGATGGAAGAACACCGTAAGGCTTAAAACCCGAGCCATTGAAGGCTTTCAAAGTATTTTGTGATTCAGTTAACGGAGGAGAGCCAATGGCTTTCCAACAAGTAAAATACATTACACACGTAGAGGCACCCTCATCGACAACAGTTCAACAAATGTTCTTGTCTGAGACAATAACTTGTATCTGAAACGCAAGCTGAGGGGGTAACCTTGGAACATGGTCTTCCAAGTCAAAGACTATCAAATTCGTATCTGTAGGATCAATTCCACCTATAGATTTCAACAGAGCCCTTCGCTGCGCAGGACAAGACTGAAGGACTTCAAGGGTAGACATCGCTGAAGGCGCTTGGGCCAGATCTTCAACAATGCTATAGTTCTGGGCCGCACGAGCATGAGGATTGAATGCCAACTTCTTAACGACACCTTTCGGAGGTCGTAAGACTGTATCAAGGCTCGGTCATTCGAGATGAAGAGGACTGTTCGTAGGTGGATTTGGCGGAGAGGGTTGTACCAAATCAGGAGGTAAATCGTCTACCTTCTCCTTAGATGGAGAATAGTCTTTGGCTCTAGTTGCAATGGCAACGTCATTGTTCTTAGAATCACCGGAGCACATCAAAACATATGATGTCGTAGAAGTAGATGGTTGGTCATGAATGACCAAAGAGGCCTGTTGCTGAGACAGGAAGGGTTGGGACAAGACTGCCGGCGTAGATGGTTTTGGCGTCCCTTGAAGGAAATTATTAACCTCGGCACGTCAGGGACAATCCTTCGTGTAATGATCATCACCACAGATAAGGCAAGGATATCGTGGCTTACACTTATCTCGGTCATCAGCAGGAGGGGTTTTAGTTTGCTCGTTTTGATTATTATTTTTACTCTCCTTATTCTTGCCTCTCCCTTTCTTCGATTTATTCTTACCGGTCAGTGTAGATTGAACAACGTTCACTTCAGAAGTTTTACCAGCGGGAGGAGCAGGAGACGAAGCATTTTGAACATTAGAAGAATTGGATTTAGGGGTTGTACTTGAAACCGAATGTGAGTGGGTATGAGAAGTACCAATCACACCATCAGCTGCATGCGAGGCAGCTGGAGCAGTTGAAGTGTTGGAAGTACCGGGACGAGGCAAATCAGGTAATAAATCATAAAGAGTTCTCGTTTGTGAATAAACGAGATCAAGATATTGAGCACAATTTATAGCCTGCTCTTCCGTAACAACACCTCCCATAACAATGTCTTTACCGATTTTGATCACAAAATATTTTGTAAACCATTCTGCCAGTAAATGGTCAGGAAGCTCAAGTTTAATGAGATGTCGCCTCCTTCGCCACTCATGACTATGATCAGATATATGAGTGCTTGTAATTTGTTTGAAGGAAGTTAAAATCACCATCCCAGTATTGTAATGGATCGGTAACTGGTAGTGTGTGAGAAAATCCATAGCTAGTGTGTTGAAATCAGAAAAGAAACCTCGTGGCAATTCAATATACCACTTCGCAGCGGAACCTGTGAGGGTTCGTTGAAAAAGACGTAGACGAATGGAGTCATCCATCAACGAGTTGGACGAACACCATAAATGAAAAGTCATGACATGATTATTTGGGTCCTCTCCCACCTTGCCATCGAATTTCGGAATATCCGATGGAAGCTTAGCAGGGATAACAGGCCATTAGGGAGAGTGACGAATAAGATCATTGAGGATCCTAGACAAGTCTGGCAAATCCAAGGTGGCAAGAAAAGGCAACTGTCGGTTTACTTGCAGATACTAGTGGCTTTGGGGTGGAAGCCCTGTCGGCAAACCAGTAGGACCGTAAGCGGTCTGTCCATAGAGGGAAGGCCCTGGTTGGTTCGGTGGTGGCTGGATAGGATAGTAACCCCAAGGATTGTAACCTTGAGTTTGAGTAGGGACCTGGGGTTGAGTAGTCTGTCCCGAACCCCAAATAGGATTGGTTACCCCTGGATAAGGTTGGCCAACTGTAGGGACAACTTGCTGCCCCCCAACACTTTGCGGAAAGTTTTGTAAAAGTTGATTCCAATACTAGGCCAATTCAGGAGGTATATTTTGTCCAAAAGGAGAGGTTGGCCCCCCTACTGTAGGTATAGTTCCCCCCGAAAGTTGTGTGCCAACCATAGGTTGTGTAGTAATTGTTTTGTGTCCGGGAAAAGGAAAAGGAATTGTACCACCCTGTCCAACAACGAGAATCTGTGTGTTGGGTGCAACAGTCAGAATAGTGCCACTAGGATTAGGATTACCAGAAGGAAACGGTGGGAGTGTCGGAATAAAATGAGGAACCTCATACCCAGGAAAAGAAGGACCACCTGGAGAACCGGATGGGGTTTGCGGAGGTGTTCGGTTAGGATGATTTAACAGAGAATTCAATGCATGGTAACCGGGTGGTAATGTCGGGATGACATCAGGTATTCACTGGGTATTGATAGGAGGGAGAGTAGTTGCAGTAATTCCGGTTTGGACACTCGTAGTATTCGCGATATGGGCCATCTCGGGAGGAAGAAAAAAACGATAAGTGGTAGTCTCGGATGTAGTCTCTGTCTCGGGAGACACAAGAGGGTTGATTTCGTAAACAGGGGGTGACTCTGTACCAAAAATAACTTGTCGGAAATTACCAGACCAAAAAGGATCTTGGCCTACTACACCGTGAGAAGGCCCAACAATTGATTCAGAAGATGTAACAACAGTTTCTTCAGAAGGATTTACTCGTCCAAAAGGTCGTTCACCACGACGAATGCGATAGTCTTCTATAGTTTTGGAAACTCGAAATTCTTCTAAAGAATCAGTTCATTCGACTTATGGAAGTGGTGTGGTGACAACTGGAATGTCATTGGTTTCCCCGTGTGGTGAAGTAACCATAGGGACTTCAGTCTGATGGGGTGAACCCTCAGGTGTACCAGTAGGTTGAGGATCGTCCAGATGTTCTGGAGATAATCCTTTCATTCTACGAGAACGCCGTGGGGGAGCAATTGTAAACAAGTGACAAGTTTCATGAGAAAATTCCTAAGGTCAACTTCGAGAAATAAACAACACTCACTAGTAAAAAAAATCTAGGAAGTAATCACCAAGCAAACAATACCTTCTAATTTCGAAGCCACTAGTTGGTGATGAAATCCAATGTCGTGACAACGAGACGAGAAGGGGCGGGGCTAAGGTAGAAAAGTTACATTGATGACCTGCTTAACAGAATTACGCCCTGGTGCAGGCTCCCACACATAATCGTGGGTATACCCTCCAAGGAGCCCGAGTGAGTTTTGTTGGACAACTGAGAGGGGGGGGTGAATCAGTTGTTACCGTGCTTAAAAAATTATGCTTCTTTTAAACTCTTTGCTGAGACACTAAATGATAATCACAATAATGCAGGGAAATAGACAATGGCAAATTTAGCATCAGTCAAACATATGAGAAACATAGAGACAGATATTTCTTGAGGAAACTCATACAGGGTAAAAACCTCTTTTTCTTTATATGATAAGTAATAGTTACATTCTTCACATTATCATACATATGAGCACCAACTCATAATGATGCTGCAACCTCTGTTTTGCAAGCTACAACTTGCTGAGAGCACCAACTCTCTTTTTTCTCTAGCACCCACTAGAAGGAAGCACCAACTCCCTGGTTTCTCTAGCACCAACTGGAAGGAAGCACCAACTCCCTGTGTTCAAGCACCCACTTGAACCTCTGAGGACAACAGTCCTCCCTAGCACCTCCCAACCACCCTGAAATGTAAATCTTTGCAACTGAAATTATTACAGTGATATGATGTTCGATGATGGCATACCTGACTTTATCACTGTTCTGCTCCACTTGGTTGCTCTGTCTGTTCTTCTGTTTTTCCATCTCTGTGCACCATCCCCATTCTCTGCACAGATACTCTTCTGTTCAAATTAGCTGCTGCCCTCTGATCCTTCTTCCCACTTGAATCATCACAACGACCTCCAATAGCAACCCAAAAATTCCAACAACAACAACAACCTTATCTCTTCTCTGTACCATGTATTTATAGCGTATGTGCACCTTCTGCATGCAATGTTTTCCATGCCTCTGCATGCAGACTCTGCGTCGTTATCCTCCACCTCTTGAGTCCTCTATCTGATCATCATCTTGACTTTTCAACTTCTCTGGTGATTACACAACGGTCTTCTTCAACTTCTATGGCAGACGTCTTCAATGGCTTCTGGCAGTCTCACTATGTCGTGCCTCAGTAGCCCTCCGATCACTTCTTGATCCAATGGTTCAGATCAAATCGGGATTTCATATATATATCGCGATTTTGGCATTTGCGATGACATAAAAATTATGTCCACGGGATTCGCGATTTCCCGATTTGCGATACACTTCAGCCCTCCTGGCTGAGCCCTGGTCCACGTGACCATCATATCATGACCACAACCTTACCCCATCGGAGCTATGTGGTTTGTGATGCCTCTGTCCTCCTTCTCTGCTATGCTGACAGCTGTTCCCCACTTATCGGGGTTTTGCGGATCGCAATTTCACAATACACAAATATCTTGTCATCGAGATCTCCGATTTCCTGATGTATACAGTGCCGACGATGCCCTATCCTTTGCCACACGTCCTTCCAGATGGACGGATCTGATCTTTCCGGGGTTTCGAGACCTACAAGTCCCGATGCCTGGTGTCTCGGATCTCCGATACGGACAATCGTGCGACACGTGTCCTTCTTCAGACGGACGGCTCAGATTAACTCTCGGGGTTTCGAGACTTACGATGTCTCAACTTTCTTGTCCTCAGGAACTCCGATTTTTCGATGGCCAATATCCCGTCTCTTGCTAGATCTCCGCCACGTGTCTTCGCTAACAAACGGTCCAGATGCGATCTTGACTCAAACGGTTGTGATTAAATCACAATATCGCGTTTCACGATTTCGGAGTTTCTGTTGCCGTGTGTTCTTGACATATCAAAGTCGCGATCCCCAAAACTCCGTTCCTCTGCTGACGTCACTCATGGTTTGACACGTGTTAACTTATGCCACGTGTCACCCTGATTCGTTACCCACATGTGCCTCAATTGCTTGAATCAGTCTGACACTT
>JZKD02S2130071.1:190854-238379 GCA_000966675.3 Picea glauca
CTGTTGAGGATTCTATCACTTGGGTTTTCATTGCAGGGCCTTGGACATCAGATCTAGTGCTTTCTGAGACAGTTTTATGGCTCATATTATTTCTTGAGCAGTGGGGCGAATTGAAAAGAAGGAGGGCGTTTTTGAGATCCAGATCTAGTCCGTTTGGAGCGGTTACACTTTAGATCTGACCCTGAGACTTTACCTAGTGACTTGTAGTGTCTCGATCTATATTTCTGGAGAGTTTCAGAGCATTTGGAGGCCTCCTTCAGCAGGGCCAAATTATCTAGGGTTTCAGTCATCTAGTGGGGCACACCATTCAGTGGGGGATTTCAAATCTACAGAGATTGAGAGGGATCTTGGAGATTCGATCACCTGGGTTGTTATTACCATCACCCGATCTATCAGTTGGCATATTTATTAGGGAGATTGGACACTTTTGGCAGCAAGGCCGAGTTATTGAGGGTTTCAGCCTTCTATTGGAGCGTGGCATTCTTCAGCTGGAGAGTTTGGCATTCAGATATGCTTATATTGATCTTCATTTCTCATTCAACCTTTGGAGGCATATTTTGTATTAGCGGGAGCATTTTGGTAGCAACTCTTATCTGTTGTCTATCTTCTTGGCCATCTGTTGAGCATTCTAGATCGACATCTTCATTGTAGCAGGTTGCTCTATTTTATGAATAAAGACGAATTGAGATGTTTTGGCTTGTCTATCTTATTGCATATGGTTGAGGTATGTTCCATGGTTATCTCTTTCTGTTAGTTGCTTCATACACACATATAAACACATCTAAAAGGTAGAACAACAAAGTGTTTGACGAAATACCTCACTTAGAAAAAGTTTTAAAAATACACCAAAACAATGATGATCCTTGCATAATGGCTTGGGATCATTAAAGTTAAGTATTCCACATAGGGTTATCAACTTTCCTTTAAAAAATCCTATTCCTCCCAATGAAGGAAGCATATCAGGATTTCCAAAAATTTCCTAAGTAATTTTTGTCACGATATTCACCTGTGTTTCCTCATCCAGAACACAGTCTATGTCAAAGTCTCCTATTGTTGTTTCTATGCACTTATTTTTTTTTAAGATCTCTGATAAACTGATGTCTCTACGATCATTCAAGGTTTCTTTCATCTGCAATAATAGAGTCTTTGATTCTTTCTGGGGTTCTAACATATTCTTAGTTTCTTAACCTTTCTCATGGTTTTCTTGTCTCATATTCATCTTTTCAACTTTAGCAATTATTATAGGGAAATCCAAAACCTCATGATCCATAGCTTTACAATAAAGACAAATAGGACCTCTACTAGTGTAATATCCCTCGGCCGAACCCAATTGTAAATGTAATATAAGTGTAGTTAATATGGTGAGCTATTTTGACATCATTTTGTAATGCACTTCCCATGGCATAGTGCGCGCATGAACTGCACAGTAAAATGATGTAGTATGCACATTCCCAGATACTGCGTGTAGTATGGAGGACAACAAGCCTTGTGTATATGCTATGTGTTATAGGTTGGTGAGCCAGTTATTATAAGCTATGATGCTTATGTTTTGGTATTAGGCCGGAGCGCCTAGATGTTAAAGGCCAATGCATCTATTTGTACATGCCTCATGATTAATATAAAATACATCATTGTGCGCAGACCAACCAAGATAAAAGAGATGGGGGACTGAACTTCACTAGTTAGGGAAAGGGAGGGCCAAAATTCAAGGGAAAGGGCTAAGCTAGAGATTTTAAGCCAAAAAGAGAATATTATATTAATATTTCCTAAACCATAAAGTATGGATAATTATTTTATCCTAAGTTCTAAAGTTGGGGACAAGTGGACCAAAGTAACTTTCGATATGACAAGTGTCAAGTTGGGTACATGCATTCATATCGTGGGGACTTAGCTCTTTTGGTCATTTTTCACGGGGATTCTTACCAACATCTTGACCATCATTCTCACCATCACTTTCACGTTGGGTTTCACGGTGATTCCTTCCATCACTTAGTTATCCAGTCAATGATTCCATGACCATTTTTCACTCACGCAGTCAGTTATCCTTGAGACATCCATTTCACCATATCTGAGCCTATTCCCATAGCATTTTTCGGTTGGTGTACCTGGTTAGCTTGGAGCAGGATTGAAGAAGCGGGTTGTCAGGCCCGTGAGAAATTCTCCGAGCGAGAGAATTGATGGGGATTGATTCCTGAAGGTGATAAATTGCAGCTACAATGCTTTGAGACTTCTGGTCCGACCTGTTGCTGAAGCCCTAGAAGGGAAGTGGGGCAGCCGAGGGACTGTTGAGAAGAGAAGGGGCACACTTCCTTGGGTGGGACAGGCATGTGGGGAATGAGAGGCTATAGGGTATTAGTTGAGTGAGCACATGAGACAGAGTCTTTCCTATTGTCCATGAGCCTTAGCCTGGTTAGGAACCCTTTACCCGGGTGGAGTTCAGTCCTAGCTCGGGGTGACTCACTATTGAGAGTGATGAATAGTGTAGTCTAAGGCTGGGAGGTTCGTGTACAGTTTGTACACATTTGGTGACAATCTTTCCAAGATAAGTACCAATCCTATGATAAAATGATATGCTGCATTATTTTTTACGTGCTTATGTTATAGTTTATCATATATGTGTTTACAATTGCCTGTATGTTTATGGGTATTTTCCTGTATATGCTGCATATCTATGGTTGCTGTTATTTCAATATAAATTCGTATATTACAGAATGTAATTGTTTTTTTATGTTTATATGTAAAGCTTCCGCAAGAGTGTTGTATGTATATGTTTAAGTTGCATGCCGTTTTAAGAGAAAGTTAATGTGGCATAACTCAATTGATTACTAGGTATGTTACTGTATGTTCCGCAGTAAGAGAAAGAAAGCGTTCCCTAGAGTAGCATGGCCCGACCTATTTAAGGTTGGGGATGTTACCAACTGGTGTCAGAGCATGAGAGATTTCTTTGGAGTGGTGTCCCCCGGCTTGCAGGTGGCCGGGCGAACGTTACAAATTGGTATCAGAGCCTCAGTTTCAACACTGAGCCTGGATGGGCCAGAGGGGTTCAGTTGAAGTGAATATTCACAGAAGAGTAACTTTGAAGTGACCAAAATTCAAGTCACGAAGCGTCCATGGAAAATGTTGGCGTGCAGGTGCACGCAGAAAATGCTGGTGTGCAAGTGTGCGCAGTAAATTGTGGCGCCATGTGGACAATTATTATGTGTGGATGCACACGCTGAATTTAGCCTTGCACGGTGAGCAGGCACATAGTAATGTGCACATGAGGTGTGCAAGTATGGCTTAACACATAGGAGTTTTGTTGGTACACACATAGTATGCGTATAAGTTGTCTTGCAACAGTGTATTCAATGGTGCACACAGATAATTGTATGCGATGGAACATATTGAACTTTGACATGGTGCAATGCATAGGGCGAAATGCATGTGGAGTATCGGTGCACAATACCAAAATGTGCGCAGTGGATATTGGTGCACAAAGCAAAAGTAGTGCACGCAAGTTGTCGGAGTGACAGAGAAGAAATGCATAACGGATATAGGTGCATGAAAAAGCATTTTACCTTGTGATGTTGCTATGCACGATAAATATAAATGTACAGGTCGAAGTTTAGTGTGCACGAAGTTGCTTGGACGACGATGAGTCTGAGTTTAATTTGCATAATATTAGAAGAAAAAGAAACACACAACTGCATCAAAGAATTAATTAAAAAGAATTCCGAGATTTATATTCCTCCGATTTAGACAGATGAAAGTGAAATATAAGCTTACAAGAAAAGCATACTATAAAAGAAAACAAGACTCATAACACCACTAGATATAATTTTGTAATAAATAGTCTAAAATCCACTTCTGTATTTATATAATCGTATTAATCACAAAATTACAAAAGGGGGATGACAACAGTTATCCTGTTGTAAAAAGGGCCATTTAAGAACAAACATATCATCTCTGGTTCTCCTTACCTCCGCTATCAGTTGTTCAAAAATTCGCTGAAACATACTTAATTTTAGTTGAAGACTCACTTCAGCTTAGCGATCTCCTCCTTTAAAGAATCTAACCAAACCGGTTGATTCTCTCCAACAATTTCGGTCGTTTTAGCCGTGGATTCCTCCTTCTTCCGCCGCTTTCTCCTTTTCTTCTTAGCAACTGGCCTGTTGATGACTAAATCCTTCATAGTGGGATTCAACCTGACTTCCAACTGTGAGTCTATAGCCGGCTCAGTGTGGAATTTAGTCTCTAGAATGTGCGCAAGGACCCTTTCCTCTTTATTCACAGGAAAGTCTAGCATGTTGCCCGAATAACCAGTCTCACTCGATTTATCCTTGTCCATGTATCTCAGGTTGTGGATACCGAAATGATTTTACAAAGAGAAGAAATTCGAGCAATTGGAGATTACTTCAGTTATGGATACGCAAATACCTTCATAATTGAGGATTGGTAGTTATAGAATTCCAATTATGAAGCGCAAACGGATTACGTACAAGAGCATTCGGTTGCCATGCTTGGCTAATCCATTTCAAATGATTATCTTTTGAGTTCATTACATGACAGAGTTCAGATGATGTCACATGGCTGCGAAGTACCGAATGAGTGAAGCAAGGTGATCTAACTAGCCGTCGCCCACTCCACGAGTGGTGGATTTGACATGTCGAGACACGTGATACCGCGTCTTGGCGAAAGTGGTTTCGACAAACCACCTTCTTGCACAGATGTATCTTTGAAGGCACCACACGTCTATGATTTCAATACTTGGGTCTTATCCAGAATTGTTATGGTGATAACACTAGGAAACCGGGAGAGATAATTCTGATGTATATATTGAACCAAAATGGTTCATATTTTTCATGAATTATTGAATTGTTAGCCTGATAAGTTTCAATGGCTACATGTTTTGCATAATTAACAAATAATAGATCAGATCAGACCAGTGTAGAGTCCATAGGAATGGAAGAAGCACAGGGGAACTACAGTCAGCAAGATGAGAGCAGAGGGGAGTATGTCCTTTTGGGCATTGAAGAAACAAACTCCAATGGACATGGAGAAGAAAGGAATGAAAACATGAATATGGCTGAGACCATTAAGAATTTGCAGAAGGATGTCCAAAGCCATAAAGCTGATAATGAAAGGCTTATGAAAGCCAAAGAGTAGCAGGATGACTTCAACATGAAGTTATTGGAGGGCTTGAACATAATAGAAAATAAATTGGTTAAGGAGAGTGGCTCAAGTAAATCTGGAAGTCACAAACTTTCAGATGAGAAAAGAAAAGAAAAAAAGTGTTAGTAGACATCACCATCATTCCCCAAGGCATTCTAATAAGAGATGAGGAAAAAACTCAAGTCTATCCCCTGTCAGAAGGTATAAGAGGTTTGGGGTGGATGAGCTGCGAGGAGAAATGAACAAAATCAAACCTCCTACATTTGATGGTGATCACAAGAAGGATGAAGATGCAGAAACATGGTTGCTGGGCATGAGAAAGCATTTTCAATTGCATAATTATTCCTCTCATGAAGAAGGTAGAATTTCTATCTATCAACTCAAAGGAAAGGCCTCCATGTGGCGGGATCAACTTGTGCAGGTGTAGCACATTGAAGAGAAAAGTGTTACTTGGAGGAAATTCAAAAAGTATTTTGAGAAGAAATACTTGACTAAGAGATACTATGACAAGAAAATGAAAGAGTTCTTTGAACTCAAGCTTGGAAGTATGACCATAGATGAATATGAGAGAAGGTTTCTGGAATTGCTGAAGTATGTCTCTTTCATCAAGGATGAGACAGTCAAAATTCAAAGGTATTTGAGTAGATTTCCATCGTCCATTAGTAACAAAATACAATATGATGATCCCAAGACTTTAGAAGAGACCATAAGGAGATCTAAATGCCTATATGATCAACAAAAAACAAGGCCAACTTTCCAAAAGGCTTGGGAAGACAATAAGAAATTCAAGATGGATCAGAGGAAGAAGGGATCTAAGCCACCATTCTTCAGAAATAATCCACAAGGAAAAAAAACGCCTAAAGAACCCAGAACAATTGACACAAGGGGTCAAGGGCCAAGGTAGCCACCTATGCAATGTTGGGGTTGTAAAGGAGATCATAGGTTCGGAGGTTGTCCTCATAGAGGTGAAAAAGGTAGGGCTGTTCACAATGTACACCAAAATGAAACAATGAAGGACATGGGCATATATGTGCCAAGGATATATGCAGCCTTGGAAAACAAGCAAGCAGAGTATCAGTCCCACATGATTGAAGTGGAAGGTATGATAAACAACCAAACATTTGCTATTTTGATTGATTCAGGAGCTAGTCATAGTTATATAGACCCTAAGATGGTGGAAAGTTTGCAATTGCCAAGAAGCAAGCATAGGAAATCCTGGTTGGTGCAACTGGCTACAGGATCCATAAGAAAAGTTAATGAGATGGTTAAGTCATGCCTCATAGACATGAATGGAATGAACACCAAGGCATATTTAAACATCTTGCCTTTAGGTTCCTATGACTGTCTAACTGGGATGGATTGGTTGGACCAAAATTACACTCTCTTAGACTGTCACAACAAAAAATTTACTTGCTTGGATGACGAAGGGAAACTAAGTAAAGTACAGGGAATTCCCAGGGAAGTAACCATTAGAGAAATTTAAGCATTGCAACTAAAGAAATGTTATAAAAAAGGGTGTCAAATAATTGCATCTCATTTGGCGGAGACACCTAGAGATAAGGTGCCAAATTTGGAGGATTATGCAGTCTTGGAAGATTTTGAAGATGTTTTCAAGGAGGTACCTGGACTACCCCCAAGGAGAGACATTTATTTCTCTATAAATTTAATGCCTGGAGCAGCGCCAGTATCAAAGACTCCTTACAGAATGAGTACACCAGAATTGAAGGAGTTGTAAATGAAGCTTGAAGAACTTCTGAAGAAGGGGTAGATACACCCAAGCATGTCACCTTGGGGTGCCCCAGTCTTGTTTGTGAGAAAGAAAGATGGGACACTAATATTTTTCATTGACTTCAGACAGTTGAATAAAGTGACTATTAAGAACAAGTATCCTCTGCCAAGGATTGATGACCTCTTTGATCAATTGAAGGATGCAAATATATTTTCAAAGATAGATATCAAATCAGGATACCATCAGGTAAGGATTAAAGAAGAAGATATCAACAAGACCACCTTTAGGACAAGGTAAGGTCATTATGAGTTCACAGTGGTGCCATTTGGGTTGTCAAATGCACCAGCTATTTTCATGTGCTTAATGAATGATGTTTTCCGAGAGTATTTGGACAAGTTTGTCATAGTATTTTTGGATGACATTCTTATATATTCCAAGTCAGAGGAAGAGCATGAACATCATTTGAGGATGGTGTTGCAAGTATTAAGGGAGCATCAATTGTATGACAAATTGAGCAAGTGCTCATTTTATAAAAAAAAAATTCATTATTTGGGGCATATCATTTAAAAGGATGGGATAGCAGTGGATCCTAAGAAGATAGAGGCCATTAGAGAATGGTCAGTGTTGAAGAATGTGACAGAGGTGAGATCATTCATGGGTCTTGCAGGCTACTACAAAAGATTTATTGAAGGATTCTCAAAGATTGCACACCCAATCACTTCTTTGCAAAGAAAGGGAGTGAAGTTTCAGTGGACACTGGATTGCGAGAAGAGTTTCCAATGCTTGAAACAATTATTGACAAGTTCTCCAATATTAAGGATCGCAGGCCCAAATGAAGACTAGTCAAAATGGGTTTGTATGTTATGAATCAAGGAAGTTGAAGGATCATGAAATAAACTATGCCACTCATGATTTGGAGTTGGAAACCATAGTGCATGCCTTGAGGAAATGGAGACACTACCTCATGGGAAAGAGGTTTGAGCTAAGAACAAACCAGAATGGTCTGAAATATTTATTGATCAGCCAAATCTAAATGATAGGAAAAACAGATGGTTAGAATTTCTAAGAGAATAGGACTTTGATATAAATCATATCAAGGGGAAAGAGAATAAAGTGGCTGATGCATTTAGCAGGAAGGTGCATGAATTACATGCTACAACCATTAGCATGTATCAAAATGATATTAAAAGAAAATTTTTGGAGGCTGCAAATGCAAATCTGCAATATAGAGAATTGGTAGCAATGCTACAATAGGGTAAGATGCCACAAAAGGTGGATAATTATAATTTGGGAATAGATGGAATATTGTTGCACAAGAACATAATTTTTGTTCCAAATGTCTAGGACTTGAAACATATGATTTTGCATGAAATGCATAATGTTCCTTATGCAGGGCACCCTGGATATCAAAAAACCTTGGCAACGATCAAGAGCCATTTCTTTTGGCCAGGTATGAAGAGAGAGATCGATGAATACATCGCTAGACATATGGAATGCCAGAAAGTTAAAGATGAGAATAGGCACCCAGCAGGGTTGCTGCAAGCTTTACCCATTCCTGAATGGAAGTGGGAAGTGGTGACAATGGATTTTATTATGGGATTGCCTAGAACAAGAAAGATGCATGATTCAATCATGGTGGTGGTGGACAAGATTACGAAAGCTGCCCATTTTATTCCACTGAAAACTATGCACAAGGAAATAGATGTTGTTGATATTTTGATGAAGGAAGTGGCACGATAACACGTGATTCCCAAAACAATTGTGTTCGACAGAGACTCGAAATTCACCTCAAATTTCTGGAAAGGATTGTTCAAAGGATTCAGAACGAATTTGAACTTTAGTACAACTTATCATCCTGAGTCTGATGGATAGACAGAGAGGGTGAACAAAGTGATAAAATATATACTGAGAATGTATGTGATGGACAAACCATCGAAATGGGAAGACTACCTACACTTGGTAGAATTTGCTTACAACAATGGGTACCAGGCATCATTGAATATGAGCCCATTTGAAGCACTTTATGATAGAAAGTGCAATACTTCAGTGAGTTGGGATAATCCAGCTTATAGGACAGTAGTTGGGCCAAAGTTGCTCAAGGAGATGGAGGACCAAATGATAAATATTAAGCAGAATTTAAAAGCTTCCCAAGACAGACAGAAAAGTTATGCCGATAAGAACAGAACCAACAAAGAGTTCAAAGTGGGTGATCATGTTTTCCTGAAAGTAAAAGCTAATATGAGTTCCCTGAAGCTGGGAAGCTGCACCAAGTTGGTAGCTAGATTTTGTGGGCCATTTGAAATCCTAGAGAGGATTGGTCCAGTTGCTTATATGATTGCATTGACTACATCTATGTCTGTTCATAATGTCTTCCATGTATCATTGCTAAATAAATATATACCTGATGCTAATCATGCTATTGATTGGAATGTGATTTAGGTGGAGAAAGAAGGCACTTTTCAAGTGCATCCAGTGCGCATTTTGGACCGGAAAGTCAAGCAGCTCCAGAACCGAGCCATAGGGATTGTAAAGTTTCAATATACCTCGTACGTTTTTTATTGGATAAATCCGTAAGTGTGGACACAAACTGATCTCCCTAGATCCACCTAGATCTAGAACAAAGCAAGACATAATGATACTCTTTCCCTAGATTTTAACTATTGAATGTACTAGGAGGTACAATTAAAGAACATACCTTATGATCACTTCCTTTGATCTTTGTTTCTCCTACTTCGCTCCAGTTCTCTCGTATAGTCAAGATTAAAACAATACAAACCAACTGAAGTGAATAAAGCAAAATCTATTCAATAGTCCATCTATGTATATGATCAAGGAGTTATACAATAAAGTAAAACTAACTTTATGGGAAAGGGACACATTACTGTATCATATTGATGGAAAGTAAAGATTACAACCTGAGCCTTGATGTTGAAAACTTCCTTTCCATGACCCTTAGCTCTGACACACACACTTGCTCACTTGCATGAAGAAGATCCACCACCTTTGATGACCTTGCTGGAGTTCTCTAACTACTGTAGCTTCAATCCTTCACACAATCTTTCACTAATTCTCCAATAAATCTCTTGCTTGTTTGCTTCTCTTGCCTCTAACCTTTTCCATGAGAATTCACTCAATATATAGGAGATAATGAATTAGTTACTTGGATAAGAATGATCCCAAAATATCAGGAAATCCAGTACTTAGATAACCATTCGAATGCCATCTCATCCTTCTAGAAGATTCCCTTCTAGAAGCTTCAAGAATTCCTCTTTTTCCCTTCTTTAGAAAGTGTTCGCACCCTAGCAGTTATACACAGTGCGAACTTCTCGCACCCTGGCTTAAGGTAGCCTGCGAGAATCATACATTCTCGCAGGCAACTATACTAGCAGCCTGCGAACCTTCTTCAAAAATGATATTTTTGGAAAGAGAAGAAAGTAACTTTTCTCAGGAGAAAGTTCTAATGAAGATCCTGAGTGCACCATAATCAATACATCATCATGAAGACCAAAATTATGGCTAACAGAATGCCCCCGAAAGTCTGAGATTGGAACCAGTGACAGTCGATAGACTTTGTAAGCTGCATGTTTGTGTCGAGAACCAGGAGCACATCTAATCGAAAACCTGCGAACAATCAAGCATCTGCAGAGTATCATATATATCAATTCTGAGGTAGGCATTCCCATACTCAGATCACAGACTGACACCATTGTAGACATAGGTCACGGCCACCAATCATACACTGTGGATCCATGCTGTCAAAATATAGCATAGCCACTTGAATACACTGTGGATCTATGCAAGAAATTGCAAATCAAGACGACATAGCCACGAAACATACACAATGGATCTATGTGTCACAAATTATACATACTCCATCGCAACCTGGATTACAAAGATAATATCTAGGGTCTTCAATCTCGTCGCCTAAAGTACGAATCTAACCATGTGATTACATGTGTTGAAGTCGAACATGGTAGAAACCACTTGATTACCGGTCATTGATGAAACCGTTAACAAGTGCGAGGGAAATCACCATTGATGTCAATGATGCCCAAGGTAATATAGTACAATCCATCAACTATGAATAAATGAGTTGATGTCGAACATCCGACGAAATCTTTTGATCAGGGGTCAATGATGTAAACCCACTGTCGAAAGCGAGGAAACTTGCCATTGAGACATGTAAGCTCCAAGGTACTAAATAATTTCTAAGCCTTGATTCTGGATAATGAGATGAAGTCGACAGAACAAGACTCATCACAGGAGGGCCTTGATGTATCCCCCATCAATGACATGAAATGAGTAACAGAGTTTGAAGGTGAAACAAAGCATTTTGCAAATTGGACTGGACACAGGGAAGGCTGACACAGAAAGAATGGATAACTGCAGATGATCTACTCAATACAGGTTTCAGATGGACTTCTCTTGAACATATGAACGACACGACCAATGATTTGGCAGCATTGATTCAAAGATGACACAAGGAATGACCTTGCAATAAATCGAATGAGAGACAAATGGATTTCCCAAACCGGCTTATGAATAGGGGGTGTCATGTTCAAGAGCGACACTTACTGCCAATCAATACGAAGATGAACATATCCCTTTCCCAAATTTCCCCCCACCATTTATGGCAAGTACCTCTTTATTTTTACGCAAGATTGAAGAGGATCACATATGCTTGTTGATATAAGCTCATCCTTCGGACGAGTCCCTTCGAGTATTTTTAACGAACCCTAAGAAGGAGTGGTTCGGTCCCATCACGGGTCTGTCAATGTTTGTTTAACGAGTCCATAGATAGTAAACTCGAAGGTTTTTCAAGATTATAGAGTTTGGAAAAACACTTAAAAGAGAACTCTCTCAGTTCCTTTTTCGTAAAATAGTCTGGACGAGACCGAAAAAGAGATAAATTATCGCTCATGAAACGCGTACTTCAAATACTTTAGCGAGCGTGAAAATAGCAAGGTCGCTCGACGATCTTTTCATGTTTAGAGAGTCTGAAAAGAGCTTAAAGAGAACTCCAGGGGGGTTCCTTTTTTGTATAACCTTTTTGAGCCCGAAAAAGTGATAAAACTATGCTCGATCACGTTCTCTTGTATTTACGAGCGTAAGAACGGAAAAAAACGATGCTCGAGGTTTTATGTAAAAACCATGAAAAACAATAAAAAACACACCATAACGAAGAAAAATATGTCCATATTCTTGTATGTAATCATCAATGTTATCACACCTGCAAGTCATCACACTCATCTTGATATTAGGGATTAGGTTTAAGCAATAAATAAGCATAAAAACCCAAAATGACATAGTAAAAAGTAAATTAAATGAGTAAATAAACATTTTTACCATATCATTTCACATTTCCACTATTAAGATCCAAAACCCTCTTTTTACCCTCCGAATTTGGTGTCGATTTTCGGGAGCTACAGGAGACCCTTCGACGAGCCGTTTGCTGCATTAAGGTAAGCTCTTCATTCTTGACATTTTCATGGTTTAAATTTTGAATTTCATTGGTTAATTTTTTAGTTTCAAGTTGTTTTTTGAACCCTAAATGCGTGTAGGCGTTCTCGCAGGAAGCCCATACGGGGCCTGCAAGAATGATGTGTTCTCGCAGGTGAGCCTTGAGCCACCTGTGAGGTGTTCGCACTGTGAAAATGAGGCACCTGCGAGAACCGCAGAATTCATTTTTTTTTAAATATTTAGCTAATGAAAAAGATCTAGATCATGAATAAAATCATTAATCCTCCTCTTATGTTTCTTGTGCAGATAAATATCCATAAGCATGGTGCTTGAGTGGCGTGAAAGAGAACATGAAGAGGATAATGCAAATGCCGAGAATCATCCTCCCACCATAGAAACATTGAGATATTGTGGGCTCTTAAAATACTTTCGCATCCCGGGCATGAGGGCCCAAGTCACACTACTAGAGTACTTGGTCCGTATGTGGGACCCAAATCAACAGGTTTTCAATGTAGGAGCTCATACTTTGTCCATAGACATTGAGGAAATATACTTTTTGACTGGATTATCCAAGCGTAGGTATTATGTCAGTCTGATTGGTAGTAGAGGTGGTGGGCTCAAGATGAGTGAGTACTGCAATCAATACTGTGTATCCGAAGCTGAGAGGAAAAAAGGAAAAGTGGCTATCTGGGGGGTACAAGACTTGACTCTCCGCACTATCCTTTTTACCATAGCTCGGATGGCCGGGAGTTATGCTCCTCATATGGCATTACAGAGCTACTTCCATTACGCCATCGAGTGTACTGAGCCTCGAGTATTCAACTGGGAGGATGCTGTGCTTCGTAGTATTAAAAGACAATTAACCAAATGCAGGAGAGGTGAATTGAAATAATTTGGGTATGGTTCTTTGCTGGTGTCCTTCTTCCTCGAGAGTGTCCCCGTATTTAGACTACAGGTTGAGTGGGACTTCCCGGGTCCTAGAGATCCAAGGATGTTGAGGTGGTGTCAGCTCATGGCCCGGCACGTGGCAGGACCAATCGTCAAGTACGACGATATTTTCTTTGACTAGCTTCAAAACCAGATGTTGATGGTCGATGACTACGATTATGCCGGGTTGGATTTCAGAGGAGATTCGGATTTAGCACTGCCTGAGGACGCTCAGTGGGGAGACCTCGGTAAGAAGTACACACATTTTCTCTTTTTAAATGTTTTTGAATTTTTTATCATATTCAAATGTTTTTTTTTTTATATATTTATCCAAAGACTAACACAAAATGTTTGTTGATAACACAGATGTTGGACCGTATAGACCTCCTGGCACTTCTCCTATCCAGCGACGAGGAGAGGTAGCAACAACACCACCACCACAGTATGTCGAAGATTATCAGGTGGTGGAACATAATTTAGAGGGCTTGACATCAGACATTCCAGATATGACTCTGGAAGAGGTTCCACGACGCGATCAATGTCACACTGTAGGGGTATCAGCAACTATGGGTCGATTGCTCCGTAGGGTTGCTAGGGCAGTCATGTGTTACCGTGAACGTCATTCGTGACGTTATTTTGTAGAAGCTATAAGCTTCAAATTTTGATATTTTGGTCTTCGAACAAACTTTTGTAAAAAACAAACTCTTTTGATCATTATATATACAGATGGCTTCTACCGGTTTACTTTATATTGTGTGAATTTTAATGTGTTTGATTTATAAATGGTTCAAATGTCTGTCCAATACATAATTAGCCAATGCATATGTTAATGTATTAAGACATCTAGGAATATGCTGATATTCAATGTGATCAAAATAACGTTCCAAGAGGCGAATTTGCAAATACACCCGTAACAAAGTAGGACTTCGAATAGAATAGATGTTACTTAACTGTAGTACTATGAGCTGCGAATCAAGTCGCACAACCAAATGATGAATTCCAAGTGAGATAGCATCAACCAATAATTCAATAACGACGCTATACTCTGCAATGTTGTTGGTTGCACGACCAAGGCATACACCTCGTAAAGATATAAATTCGTTTGTTGGGGCATAGATTGCCCACGCAGCGGAAGCTAGGTTCCAAGTACTACGGCTAGCACCATCAGCAAAGCCAATATAGGGTAGCGAAGACTCCGACATCTGGAAATCAAACACAACGTCACATAAGCACAGAGACCAGATAACGTCAAAATAAAACTAAAAGTAACACACACAAAGTATGATACATAAAATACAAGTACGTTGCACAAATGATTTATGCATAGTAATTCTTCAAGTACAACCCATTCCTGGGTTCACTCAAAGGGATACCATCATAATCGACCAGCTCATATGCTCCTTTTTCCAAAACTCGGTGAACAATATAAGGACCTCGCCACATTGGTTCGAATTTACCAGCTCCTAACACATATCGATCATGTTCATAGAGAAGAACAAGATCACCTTCAGAGAAAATGTGAGGCTTGACATGCTTGTCATACTGTGCCTTGACACGTTTCTTCTGGGCTTCTATTACTAGAGTGGTGTCACGTCGAGTTTCGTCTAATCTCATCAGATACAATAGACGTTCTTCTTCAACAGAAGTATTGGGTAAGAGTTCGACAGCTAGCTTCAGAGAAGGTATCTCATATTCTATAGGAAGAATGGCTTCCACACCATAGACCAATCGAAAAGGCGTAAACCCCGTAGCGGATTTAATAGATATCCGGTATGCCCATAATGCCGAAAACAACATCGTGTGCCAGCTTGTTTTATGAATTCCTATCATTCGTCGAAGCATAGTTATAAGAACTTTATTGATTTCTTCGACTTGGCCATTAGCTTGCGGATAATAGGGTGTTGAGTTATCATGACGAAGACCCAACTTTTCCGTAAGTTCAGACATCATAAAATTCCTAAAATGACTATCGTGATCAGTAATGATAGCTTGAGGAACACCAAAACGAGCTAAGACATGGTTAAAAAGAAACAACACTGCAGTCTTTCCAGTATTATCGAATGTTGGCATCACCTCGACCCATTTTGTAAAGTAATCAACAACTACAATGATGTAACCATGCCCCCCGGCCGAGTGAGGGTGACATGTCATGAAATCGATGCCCCATTTTGCAAAAGGACCAACTGATACCATAGGATGAAGAGGAGTAGGATGTGACCGAATTTTCTGATTGTAGGTCTGGCAGGCATGGCATTTCTGGACGACAGTAATGCAGTCGTTGAACAAGGAAGGCCAAAAATAACCTACGCGTAAGATATTTTGGGCAGTAGCATACCCAGACATATGACCACCACATGCTCCTGAATGGCAGTCATTCAGATCTTTCTCGGCTTCATCAAACATTAGACAACATCGAAAAACTGAGTCAATTCCCCGACGGTAAAGAGTATCCCCGAGGATAATGTATTGATGAGCTTGATAACGGATGCGACGTCGTTCAATACTAGACAAAGTAGGCCGGAAAGTCTGGGTTTGGAGATATATAATGATATCCCCATACCAAAGATCGTCAGTACTAATTAGGAAAAGAGATTCATCGGGTAATGAATCTACTGCTACATTTTCCGTGGCAGAGTGAGGAAAATCGCATATCAACTCAACAAAAACTAAGGATTTCTTAGACGTGGCGCGATCGAATTCCAATTCAAACTCCTGGAGTATGACAATCCATTTGGAGTATTTTCCCCCTAGCAATTGACATGTCAAAATGTGTTGCATAGGGTTTCAATGAGAAATCACTGTAGTTTTCCTTGAGAGGATATAATGTCGGAAGCGTTGAACAGCTTGAACGACAACCAAGGCCAGTTTTTCAACATGTTGATACTTGATTTCAGTGGATGTGAGACTTCGAATCAAGTAATAAACAACATGCTCGTCACCCTTATCATCCTCTTGTACTAGAACCATGCCAATAGTATACTCTGAGGCAGCAAGATACAAAAAATAATCATGACTATAATCAGGAGGAAAGAGAAGCAGAGCTCGTGTGAGGGACAACTTCAAAGCTTCAAAAGCATTGTTGGCAATGGTATCCCAAACAAATTCTGCATCTTTCTTTAATAGCTGAGTAAAACCATGAGTAATCTCGATGTAATTAGGGATGAAACGACGAAGAAATTTTGCTTTCCCCTACAAAATTTGCAACTGGCGCAGTGTAGAAGGAGGAGGGAGATTAAGAATCACCTCAATCTTAAGAGGATCCACCCTAATCCCCTAACGTGAAACGATGAAACCTAGAAGACGGCCAGATTCTACGCAAAAAATTCATTTATGAGGATTTAAACGAATACGATAGAACCGACAACGAACGAAAATGGCTCGGAGATGAGTGGGGTGATCAACTCGGCGTAAAGAATGAGCTGGTAAATCGTCCAAATAGGGTTGAACGATATGATTTATATCATGAAAAGCATAAGACATAGCACGTTGAAATGTCGCGCCGACGTTCTTAAGATCGAAGGGAAGTTTCCTATAGGGAAAAGTACCCCAAGGACATATAAAAGTAATTTTATGTTGGTCCTCGAGAGCGATGTTAATTTGATTATAGCTGGAGAAACCATCCATGAGAGAGAAGATTTCACTGTCGGCACAGTCATCGACAATCTGGTCAATGAAAGGGGTTGGAAAGTTGTCTTTTGGACACGCTTTATTAATATCCCTATAATCAACACATACACGAATACTGCCACCTTTTTTATCAATTGGAACAGGATTGGAAACCCATTCTATCAGAGCCACCAGATAAATAAAACTGGCTTTTAGAAGTTTTTCAACTTCGAGTTTGATAGTCACGGCTTTATGTGGGTGGACAGGATGAAGGCGTTGCCGGACAGGTTTAGCTCCGGGGTATGTCTTTATCTCATGTACAACAATTGCAGGGTCTATCCTTGGCATCTCTTCGTAGCTCCAAGAAAATATGTCACAAAATTCTTTGAACATAGATGTATAAGTGACAATTTCATCGGGAGAACACGAAGCTCCAATATGAACATTTTCAATAATCCTAGGTTTAACGAATATGTCAATGGGAATCATGGGCAATATATTACTGAGGTTCCCTTTGGCAAACACATCATGTGCTGATCTGGGAATGGTCGAGATGACAACAATGGTCGACGGAGCCGAAATCCATTGGTAGTTCTCAAGAGTGTGTTGTTCCAGAAAGAGTATGGAACGATGATGTCCATCGTCCCAAGGGGTTTCCTCCATGACGGACATGATCATCTCGTCAGTGGGAAAGATAACATGGAAAGGATTGGGAGACAACTCATCAAGAGAGGAGGTAGAAGGTGTTGCCGATTGAATGGTCTGATATGCAGACTCAACCGGACTTAACGGCATGACGTCGCCAAAACGAGTGTGGTCTCCAGGGTCAGGGACAATCCAAGGGTCATGTGACGCATGAAGTTTGTGAGGCACCATGGAGATCATGTTTATAGAAGAAACCGACGGGCGTGGAAAATCGGGCGGAGGAATGGGGAAAGTACCCATTAACGAAGAGTCCTTTAAAAGGCCTACACTGACTTTTTCATAACCCGACGGGGTTTTAGCAATAAACGACACGTTGCTAGTCTGAGTATCGGAATTGAAGAAGGCAAGTTGGTCAATTGTAACAACCTTTCCTTGATGAGGAAAATGAACTACATGGAAAAGTGTTGACACAACAATGCGCATGGAATCTATCCAGCTACAACCAAGTAGAAGATTAAAATCAAGGGGAGCATCGAAAACTTCCACTTCAACTTGGACCGTCTTACCTTCTAGTGTGATAGGAAATGAAGGAAGAACACTGTAAGGCTTAAAACCAGAGACATTGAAGGCTTTAAGATTGTTTTGTGATTCATTCAAGGGAGGAGAGCCGATGGATTTCCAACAAGCAAAATACATTACACACGTTGAGGCACCCTCGTCGATAACAGTTCGACAAATATTCTTGTCAGAGACAACAACTTGTATCTGGAATGAGAGTTGCAGGGGTAACCATGGAATGTGATCATCCAAGTCAAAGACTATCGAATTCGTATTTGTGGGGTCAATTACACCTATAGCTTTCAACAGTGCCTTCCATTGTGTAGGACACGACTGAAGGACTTCAAGGCTGACATCGCTGAAGGTGCCTGGGCCAGATCTTCCACAATATTGTAGTTCTGGGCTGCATGAGCATGAGGATTGAAAGTCGAATTTCTAACGACACCTTTAGGGGGTGGTCGTAGAACTATATTAGGGCTCGGTTGTTCGATATGAAGAGGACCGTTGGTAGGTGGAGTCGGTGGAGAGGGTTGTACCAAAGTAGGAGGTAAATCGTCAACCTTCTCTTTAGACGGAGTATAATCTTTGGTTCTAGTTGTGAGTGCAATGTTGTTTTGCTTAGAATCACCAGTGCACATCAAAACATATGATGTGGTAGAAGTATATGGTTGGTCATGAATGACCAACTGAGCCTGTTGTTGAGACGGGAAGGGTTGGGACAAGACTGCCGGGGTAGATGGTTTGGACGTTCCTTGAAGGAACTTAGTGACCTCGGCACGTCGTGGAAAATCCTTCGTGTAGTGATCATCACCACAGATAAGGAAAGGGTAGCGGGGTTTGCGCTTATCCCGATCTTCAACATGGGTATTTTTAGGCTTCTCTGTTTGATTATTATTTTTTCCCTCCTTATTCTTGCCTCTCCCCTTTTTAGATTTATTTTTACCAGTCGGGGTGGATTGAACGACATTCACCTTAGAAGTTTTACCGGTAGGAGTGGCAGGAGACAGAGCATTTTGTACATTAGAAGAAGCAGAATTAGGATTGGTGCTTGAAACAAAATGTGATTGGGCTTGGGAAGTACCAATCACACCATCAGCTGCATGTGAGGCAGCTGGAGTAGTTGAAGTGCTGGAAGTACCAGGACGAGGTAACTCAGGTAATAAATCATAAAGTGTTCCAGTTTGTGAATAAACAAGATCAAGATATTGAGCACGACTTATAGCCTTCTCTTCCATGACAACGCCACCCATGGAAATGTCCTTACCAATTTCGTTCACAAAGGATTTTGTAAACCATTCGGCCAGTAACTGATCGGGGAGTTCAAGTTTGATGAGACGTCATCTCCTTCGCCACTCATGGATATGATCAGATATACGAGTTCCTTTAGTCTATTTGAAGGAAGTCAAAATCTCAATCCCAGTATCATAACGGATCGGTAACTGGTAATGTGTAAGGAAATCCATAGCTAGGGTGTTGAAATCAGAGAAGAAATCTCGTGGAAATTCAATATACCACTTCGCAGCAGAACCGGTAAGGGTTCGTTGAAAAAGACGTAGATGAATAGAGTCATTCATCAATGAGTTGGATGAACACCATAGGTGAAAAGTCATCACGTGATTTTTCGGGTCCTCTCTCGCTTTTCCATCGAATTTAGGAATGTCTAATGGAAGCTTAGCTAGAATAGCAGGCCATTGGGGAGAGTGATGAATAGGATCATTTAGAATCTTAGATAAATCTGGAAAATCCAAAGTAGCAAGAAAAGGTAACTGTCGATTCACCTGCGGGTACTGGTGACTTTGGGGTGGAAGGCCCGTCGGCAAACCAGTAGGACCATACGCAGTCTGCCCATAGAGAGAAGATCCCGACTGATTCGGTGGTGGTTGGAGAGGATAGTAGCTCGGGGGATTATAACCTTGAGCGGGGACATTAGTTTGAACATTTGGACCCCAAATAGGATTTGGTATACCTGGATAGGGTTGGCCTATAGTAGGGGCAGGTTGTTTCCCCCCAACCGTTTGAGGAAGATTTTGTAGCATTTGATTCCAATACTGGGCCAAAGCAGGAGGTATATTTTTTCCAAAAGGTGGGGTTGGTCCCCCTATCGTAGGTGGTGTTACAACCAGAAATTGTGTTCCAATCAAAGGTTGCGTAGTAAGTGGAAGGTGTCCGGTAAGAGGAGGTTGAATTGTACCACCATTTCCACCAACAAGAATCTGCAAGTTTGGTGTAATGGATGGTATAGTGCCACTGGGAGTAGGATTGCCAGAAGGAAATTGAGGGAGTGTCGGAATAAAACTGGGAATAGGATGCCCAGAAGGACCCCCAGGAGTACCAGATGGGGTTTGCAGAGGTGTTGGAACATAAGCATTCAACAAGGCCTTCAACGCATGGTATCCTGGTGGTAGTGTTGGAACGACATCAGGCATTCACTGGGTATTGATTGGAGCAAGACTAGCTGTAGTAATCTCGGTTGGGACACTCGTAGTATTCGCGAGATGGGCCATCTCGTTAGGGAGAACAAAGTGATAAGTGGTAGGCACTGGTATAGTCTCTTTCTCAGAAAACACCGGACTATAGGTTGATTTCGTAGACTATAGGTGACTCAGTACCAAAAAGAACTCTTCGGAAATTACCTAACCAAAAATGATCTTGGCCTTCTTCCCTGGGAAAAGGCCCAACAGCTGATTCAGAAGATGTAACAATTGCTTCTTCAGAAGAATTTAATCGCACAAAAGGTCGTTCACCACGGTGAATGCGATAGTCCTCTCTAGTATTGGTAATTCGAAAAGGTTCTAGAGATTCAATTGATTCCACTTGTGGTGTGGTGACAACTGGGACTTCACTTGTTTCCACGTGTGGTGGGGTAACAACTGGGACTTCACTCTGGTGAGGAGAGCCCGCAGGTGTACTGGTAGGCAAGGGTTGAGAATCATCTAGATGATCTGGAGATAAACCTTGCATTCTACGTGAACGATGTGGGGGAGAAATTGTAAACGAGTGACAAGCTCGGAGAAGAAATTCTTATGGTCAACTTCGAGAAACAAACAACACACACTAGTAAACAAAATCTAGGAAGCAATCACTAGGCAAACCAGACCTTCTAATTTCGAAGCCACTAGTTGGTGATGAAATCCAACGTCGCAACAACGAGACGAGAAGGGGCGGGGCTAGGATGGAAAATTTACGCTGACAACCTTCTTAACGGACTTACACCCTGGTGCAAGCTCCCACACATAATTGTGGGTATACCCTCCAAGAAGCCCGAGTGAGTTTTGTCAACGCCAATTCCAGGTACCGTGAAGACTTTCCCCTCCACAGTCACCTTGGGTAAAAACCTAGAGAGATAGGCCACTAAGGTCACCACAAACAACATTAAATCCTGGGGGAACAGTCGACAGTCCGATCCACACGCAAGGGCAGGGTATCTAGCCCGAAATCAACTCAAAAGGCTTCCACTCATCATTGTGGGTATACCTCCGAGTGACCCCCGTAATACGTACAATCTCTACACTGATGTCAACAAAGCAGGGTGAGTAACTCTGCCAACACCAATGCGACCTAGTGCTTGACCCTTGTGTTAGAAGGGCTTCCCAGGACAATATGTTGCAAATGGAATTTAATACTCCCTAACTCAAGATGCTATGTGTTTTTTGAGCTGTTGGAGAGTGTATCTCTCTTCCTACTCCAAAGCACTAGCCTAGCTAAATGTTGGTTTAAAAGAGCCCTAGAAAAGAGTTACTAGATAAATTTTAAGATTACACAATGTTTTTTAAGAGTTTTTGTTTAATCAAAGGTAACGGAAGTGAAACTTGTGTTGTATGACTCTGACCCAATGATGCAAGGACGTGAAGGAAATGTATCACTTTTCGTTCAATGAATCCTATGTATGGGAGAGAGAGAAGTTTTCAAAATCAACCTTGAACTATAATCCAAAATTTCCTTTCAAATGTCAATGCAAACAATCATTTATCAAATGAAAATTCTCTACTGTATCTTTTTCAAATACTTCAACAATCTCAATAATTTGATTTTCAAAGTTTTCTAAAATGAAAATAATTTTTTTTTGAAAGAAAAAACTTGTTGTTCACTTTTCAAAAAGGACTCAAACTATGATAGCAAGAGTATAGAAAATCAAATCAATGAACAAGCAAATAACCCAATATACTCTTTCAATGAAAGCAAAAATAAAGAGCAAACCAATTAGTCTTCTCAATGCAAACGAAAATGGTCTTTCAAACCAAGAAGCAAATGAGAAAAACCAAGTACTTAACTTTCAACCAATCACTGGTTCTCAACTAATCAAACACACTCAGAATCTGAAGTCAAAGAGAATGGTTTTGCCAAGAAGATTCAAGAAACAAAAGTCAAGACACAAAGGACAAGAAAAGCCTTGAAATCCTAAGACTATTCACACATGTAAACTAAAGAAAGAAATATATCAATCAATGGTCCAAGAAACCCATAAGAGGTAATTCAACTGATTCTGAGCAATTAGAAAGACCAAAACTTAATTTCAAAATTTTGAAAAACTTGTTCGCAGGTAAGCAATATTACACAGTGCGAGAACATATGATTCTCACAGGTGACCTTTTAGCAAGGTGCGAGGACCTCTCACTGAAACCTATGTGCATGGTGTGAACCTACCCAATTCTCGCAAGCTGCAATGAGGTGCAGTGCGAGAATTCCTGAGCATATCCAAAAATTTGAAAAATGAAGTAAAATTCAAAAAGGCTTCTGGACTTAGAAGGTCTATCAGGATATCTTTAAGACTCAGAGACTGATAGGACAAGAGAAAAATGAAATCAGAGCAAATGGCCACAGAAAAACACAAAAAGCCACAAAGAAAATGGGATTAATCCCCAGTGGAGTTGCCAATTTTGTTATTGGATAAATCCGTAAGTGCGGACACAAACCGATCTCCCTAGATCCACCTGGATATAGAACAAAGCAAGACATAATGATACTCTTTCCCAATATTTTAACTATTGAATGTACTAGGAGGTACGATTAAAGAACATACCTTATGATCGCTTCCTTTGATCTTTGTTGCTCCTACTTCGCTCCAGTGCTCTTGTACAGTCAATATCAAAACAATACAAACCAACCGAAGTGAAGAAAGCACAATCTATTCAACAATCCATCTATGTATATGATCAAGGAGTTATACAATAAAGTAAAACTAACTTTATGGGAAAGGGACACATTACTGTATCATATTGATGGAAAGTAAAGATTACAACCTGAGCCTTGATGTTGCAAACTTCCTTTCGATGACCCTTAGCTCTGACACACACACTTTCTCACTTGCATGAAGAAGATCCACCACCTTTGATGACCTTGCTGGAGTTCTCTAGCTGCTGTAGCTTCAATCCTTCACACAATCTTTCACTAATTCTCCAATAAATATCTTGCTTGTTTGCTTCTCTTTCCTCTAACCTTTTCCATGAGAATTCACTCAATATATAGGAGATAGTGAATTAGTTACTTGGATAAGAATGATCCCAAAATATCAGGAAATCCAGTACTTAAATAACCATTCGAATGCCATCTCCTCCTTCTAGAAGATTCCCTTCTAGAAGCTTTGAGAATTCCTCTTTTTCCCTTCTTTAGAAAGTGTTCGCACCCTAGCAGTTATACACAGTGCGAACTTCTCGCACCCTAGCTTAAGGTAGCCTGCGAGAATCATACATTCTCGCAGGCAACTATACTAGCAGCCTGCGAACCTTCAAAAATAATATTTTTGGAAAGAGAAGAAAGTAAATTTTCTCAAGAGAAAGTTCTAATGAAGATCCTGAGTGCACCATAATCAATACATCATCATGACGACCAAAATTATGGGTAACAACGGTCCTGAGGACGCTACTTGGGAGCATGAGGATGCAATGCGGACAAAATACCTGCATCTTTTTGAAGATTTTTGAAAACTCTGTTTCATATGGGTGTATGATGCACTGAGGACAGTGCATAAGTAAGGGGAGGGGATTGTAATATCCCTTGAGCGAACCCAATTGTAAATGTAATATAAGCATACTTAAGCTGGTGAGATGTTTTGACATCATTTTTTAATGCACTTCCCATGGCATAGTGCGCACATGAACTGCACAGTAAAATGATGTAGTATGCACATTCCCGGATACTACGCGCAGTAACTAAAGTGTGCATAGTATGGAGGACAACGAGCCTCGTGTATATGATATGTGTTATAGGCTGGTGAGCCAATTATTATAAGCTGGGATGCTTATGTTTTGGTATTAGGCCGGAGTGCCTAGATGTTAAAGGCCAGTGCACCTATTTGTACATGCTTCATGATTAATATAAAATACATCATTGCACGCAGACCGACCATGATAAATGAGATGGGGGACTGAACTTCACCAGTTAGGGAAAGGGAGGGCCAAAAGTCAAGGGAAAGGGCTAAGCTAGAGAGCTTAAGCCAAAAAGGGAATATTTTATTAATATTTCCTAAAGCATAAAGTATGGATAATTATTTTATCCTAAGTTCTAAAGTTGGGGACAAGGGGACCAAAGTAACTTTCGATATGACAAGTGTCAAGTTGCGGACATGAATTCATATCATGGGGACTTATCTCTTTTGGTCATTTTTCATGGGGATTCTTACCAACAACTTGACCATCATTCTCACCATCACTTTCATGATGAGTTTCACGATGATTCCTTCCATCACTCAGTTACCCAGTCAATGATTCCATGACCATTTTTCACTCACGCAGTCAGTTATCCTTGAGACATCCATTTCACCATATATGAGCCTTCTCCCATAGCCTTTTTCGGTTGGTGTACCTGGTTAGCTTGGAGTAGGATTGAAGAAGTGGGTATTCAGGCCTGTGAGCAATTCTTTGAGCAAGATAATTGTTGGGGATTGATTCCTAAAGGTGTTAAACTACAACTACAATGCTCTGAGACTTCCGGTCCGACCTGTTGTTGAAGCCCTGGAAGGGAAGTGGGGCATCCGAGGGACTATTGAGCAGAGAAGGGGCACACTTCCTTGGGTGGGACAGGCATGTGGGGAATGAGAGGCTGTAGGCTATTAGTTGAGTGATCACCTGAGACAGAGTCTTTCCTGTTGTCCATGAGCCTTAGCCTGGTTAGGAACCCTTTACCCGGGTGGAGTTCAGTCCCAACTCTGGGGTGACTCACTATTGAGAGTGATGAACAATGTAGTCTAAGGATGGGAGGTTCGCAGACAGTCTGTACGTAGTTGGTGACAATCTTTCCAAGATAAGTACCAATCGTATGATAAAATGATATGCTGCATTGTTGTTTACGTGCTTATTTTATGGTATATCATATATGTGATTATAATTGCTTGTATGTTTATGGGTATTTTCTTGTATATGCTACATATCTATGGTTACTGTTATTTTAGTATAAAGTCGTATATTACATAATGTAATTTTTCGTTTATGTTTATATGTAAAGCTTCCGCAAGAGTATTGTATGTATATGTTCAAGTTGCATGCAGTTTTAAAAGAAAGTTTATGTGGCATAACTCAGTTGATTACTGAGTATGTTACCATATGTTTTGCAGTAAGAGAATGAAAGAATTCCCTAGAGTAATATGGACCGGCCTATTTAAGGTTGGGGATGTTACCAACTGGTGTCAGAGCATGAGAGATTTCTTTGGAGTGGCGTCCCCTGGCTTGTGCGTGTCTAAGGGAACGTTACAACTAGGGAATTCCTTAACAAGATGTCCTGGTATCTTGCAACTATAACAAAGATTCAATCCTCTTTTTCTCTTAAATGATCCCCAACCTTTCCTGTACTGTGCACTAGAATCACAGTACTGATCCTGCAAACATTTCTTTCTAGGATCCTGCATCCACTTGTTAGTCCAAAAATCCTTTCTATGCATAGGAATAACATATTTGTCATTACTTCTATTAGATATATTCATCTATGCATAGGAATAACATATCTTTCATTACTTCTATTAGATCTATTCATCTCAAATATTCTTTCTTCTAGCTGAGCCCTAGTTTTCATACTAGGATAAAATATATCAAACATACCTAGATCCATACTTTCAAAATAATTTTTTCCACTTATCTTACCTTTATTAGAGCACAAAGCTTTAATATCTTACCCCTTTTCTTCAGATCATATCAGAGCTTCACAAGTCAAGTAGAATATTTCACACTAGAGAAACAGATCTACGCACAAATATTTATTTTCTTCAATTCCCAACAATCACAGTTTCAGGTCCCGACAATAGAACCATTTGTTGGCACAGGGGCAGACCCGGGGTTCAACGCTTCAACAACGCACCAAAAAAGCCCTAACTACCGGCCCTTTCAACAAAACTTGTGTTGGCACAGGGGCATACCTAGGGTTCAGCTCCAAGAGTGCACCAACAAGCCCTAACTACTGGCCCTTTCGGTTACACCTGCAAAGTAGATGCAATCTCACCTGAAGAAGCTATGGGGGGTTTGCAGGACAAAGATGTCTACAACCAAGGGAAATATCAAGTGGATCCAATACCAGAACAATACAACATGCCTATATCACTTATCAACTTAGATCTACTCCATACATCTATCAGATCTACCACAACAATGCAATAAAAATATATAAAGGAAAAATAACACAACATCAATCACACACACAAGACAAATATACGTGGTTCACCGTCTCTCTAGGGCTACATCCACATAACTGTTCTTTATGATATATTAAGATGAAAGCATACAATTCTGATCTGCGCTCTTAACCAATAGATCTTCTCTCTTCTCTCTATCTCTCCCCTTCCTGCGCACCCAGCTGCAAGACTTCATCTTCAGACCTAGCTGAATATCTTACAATACCAGAAGGCTCTTCCCTCAACACTTCTCTCTCATACAATAATAATCACTCACATCAACAATACAACTAGATCAATACTAGTGACAATGAAAACAACCCAACCTAGGTCCTCTTGACCTTTATTTATACATTACAATAGCTCACTGACATCCTTATGCCAAATCCTAGGTGTCAAAACCCTAGATACCAAAACCCTCGGTGTCTAAAACCCTAGGTCAACTTGACCTGCGTTTTCAGGGCTTCACCAACCTGTCTTTCCTTCCTTTTCACGTGATGATCCAAAGCATATAACGATGGCTTTTTCCTCTTGCTGAGTTTTCCACGATCCTTCTTCCTTACTGATCCATCATCCTCTATCTCCTCATCCAATGACTTGCCTTCTTGAGCTTCGCTCTGTATTTTCTTCTCTTTTACCCACTTCGACCTAGTAACAATTATTGTGTCTTCTGTGCAGTTTGCTTTTCTCCTCTTCTTCCTTGATCTTCACTTGTTTCCATAAACAAGGGACAACATGCCCCCAACACTCACCTGTGACTCATCCTGAGGCCCTTTAGATCTGATTCTTCTATTTTACTTTGACTTCGGATTGCGCAATGCAACCTTTGCTTTCTTCTCTATGTCTCCTCTTCCTCCTTGTGCAGACTGCATTTTCTGTGTCTGGTACCTAGTTTCAACTACACTTGGTACCTAGACCCTTTTCCTTATGCTTCTACTGAGAGCGGCGAGGTAGCTGGTTGTCATAGTACAACTTCGGCCGACTCCCATTCACTAATCCTTCCTTCCATTCTCCCTTTAAAGTATTCAACTGGGCAACTCCTCCTTCTGTAACATGAGCGACTTCGTATGGCCTAAGCCAATGCATTCTGAACTTCCCAAGATGATTGATGAACTTACTGTCATATACTAGCACTAGATCACCTTGTCTAAATGCCTTCTTCTTGATGTGCCTGTCATGGTAGGCCTTCTCTCTTTCCTTCTGTACTTGTTGATGGAATTTTGCAATAAATATGTCTTCTTTGAGTTCGACCAACTGTGCAAGCCTCTCTTGAAAAATGCTAGTGTCATCCATATCTGTAAAGGCAACAATTATTAATCTTGGCACCAAGTATTCCATTGGAACAACAACTTCGAGACCATAAACCAACTTGAAGGGGGTCTGCATTGTTAACAAGTCCTGATATTCATGCAGTAATTATGTAATCTTGTCAATAGTGACATCATCCCAATAATATCCAACATTTGCAAGCTTCAACATCTGTTCTGTTCCAATATTGACCTTCCTAATCTTGATTGACTTTCCAATGAATGGTAACTCAACTCCTGGTCCTTCTACATCTCTTTGGCCTTCTGTTTTTGTAATGTTCACCTTTCTCGGATCATTGTCTTCATCAACATTGATGTTGTAACAACCTTGTATTTTTTGTAGAGGCGTAGTCCATTCATCCTCATCTTGATCCAAAGGGAGGCTAGAGGCCTCCTCAAATACTTTATGTCTGGCAATCTGTAGTGCTTGATCTACTGAAGGATATTTATTTTCAAATAAGAAGGTGGTTACAAAATTCCGAGTCATACCTTTCCAATCTATGGTGATGAGGCGCAACTCTGCTTGAAGGTACCAGTTGATAGGTGTTGTGTCTAGTGTGTTGATGAATTTGTGTACCCACTATTCTTGAGGAACATTGCTCCAAGCTTCCTCACAGCTTCACACATCGTCCTTTGGGTAGCTTCGATCTGTGTATCAAACTTTGTAGCCTTCTACTTGTGTTGAGAACCGCACTGTCATCAAGGTATGACACTATACCCAGTCTGTAATATTTCTTTTGTGCTGGGGTTGCTTTCAAGGCCTCATCCATCACCAACAGTCTTTGTTGCATTGCTACACTTTCTTCAAAGTCCGACAAGAAGGTTTCTAAAGGATTTATACCATCAAAGGTGGGTAAGTTACTTACTGTTGTGCCAATCCAGCGAACTTCTCTAGTTAGTCTAGCACATCTTCTTGTAGATACTCCATACATTTTATTCTGCCAATTCTCCAGTGATTCTTTTGAGTCTAATGAACATACACTGTCACTTCGCCAACTTAATTTTCCATCAGCCATAGGATTAATGTAATCTTGTTGTCTGGATGTTAATTTGTATATATTTTCCAATTCATATGTGGGGTCTTCTTCTCTGATGGGCTCTGTATATTGCTGACCTTCATCTAGATCTAAGGGTGCAATGACCCTAAGGCCATCTTTTTCAAAAGTCATACGTCCCTTCTTTAAATCAACCACAGTGGAATTATTGAAGGCCCAATCAATTCGTAACAACACAGGGTAAGGGAAGTCGTCATCAACTATCTCAATTACCTCAAAATATGAAAATGTTCTTACTCCATTGATGTCCACAGGGACATGTTCCAGTCTGCCAAAGGGGCTTACAACTTGCTGATTATCCATCCTGAGCCTGATAGGGGAATAAATCAGCCTAGGTTTTCCAATCAATGCCCAAGTTTTCTTCGTCATGACATTGACCTCCGACCCTAAGTTGAGGACCACATAGTCTATATCATATTCGCCTATTTGAGCATTCAAGTGTAATTCCTTATTTTTCCTTCTCTTTTTAGCGATTTGGTGTACTTCTCTATTCAATAAGGGGTCAATCTTTCCTAGCTCATATTGTCTGATTAAATTTTGTAGTTCTTGGATAACGCTCTCATCCTGAATCAACTTAACACAAGTATATAGAAATTCCATGAGCTTGCTTACCTCTTTTCCTTCTCTTGGTGAAGCATACTAATCAAATGCTTGAGGCATTCCATAGTCTCTTACTTCTGGTCTTGTCTTTGATGAAGAACCTTGGTCTCCTTTGAACTCTTTTCTTGCTTCCTCAAATATTTTTCTTTCTTTCTTTGCATCAAAGGTTTGGGTCTTCTCTGCAGCTTTCCTAATTCCTGAATCTTCTGTAGTCTTCCCTTGGGTCATTCTACCATCTCCTGTAACAATGCCTCCTCTAGTAATAACAATGACTTTAGGGTCTTCTCCGTGAGGTTCAACTTTTATCAATTGTATCTGTGGGTTTTGCTGAGGTCCTCGTTTCTTCTGAAGTTTAGCCAACAATACTGGACATTCTTCAATAACATGCTCGAAGGAGTTGCAATAGCTACAAGTAGTGCAAGGGTTCTGACACTCCCTTTCCAAGTGTCCTGGCTATGCGAAGTTATAACAAATGATATGTCCTTAGCATCAACCCATACCTCCTCCTTTTCCTCATCCTCTGAATCCATTGTGAGGATTGAAGTTTCCTCTCCCAGGGGAGTTGTACTGCGTAGAGTTTCCTTCTTATTTTACTTCGCCTTGAATCTTGTATATGTCTCTTGAAATTTCATGCACGAGATCATAATCCCTACAATACCTATCATCATGTACCACGGACTTACAGAATGTGCAATACAAATTTGTGGGTGTCTGAACATATTTTTGCATGTAATAGCACTCACCAGTACGATGTCTATTTCAACATACCTCACACCAGGGTAAGGTGACTTGCTTCAAAGGGATCATAGCTCCAGAGGCCAAGTATTCATGGAATAGAGGGAAGTGCTCCTTGTCATGGCCCTCTAATCTGCATCTGACACACTAGATGTCTTCTCTTTTATCTTTTCCCTTGTCTTTCTTCATATCTTCGACCTGCAAAAACTAGTCAGCTGACTCAATATCTGAATCATACCTGAGCTAGATTCTCCCATAGAGGTTGATTCTAACTTCATGCGATCTCCAGCGCCTCAACCTACAAATCAATCTTCTGTTGCATTAGAGGAACCCTAATGTGTGGTAAGAGGGAAACAATGAACCATTCCTTGTTCTGTTCATCTGGGATCTGAAAAGTCAATCGACCTGTTAAGGTCTTGAATCTCTGATTGAACTCCCAAACTGGCTCGGCTACCTTCTGCCTGATCTCCTTCAGTTCTGTAATACACTAGGACTCTGACTTAGGTTTCTTAAATTATGCAATCAACACATTCTTGATCTCATTCATTGGCTTAGGCTGCACAAGTCCTTGGACAAGCTTCATGTACCAACTTAGTGCACGATCTCTTAGGGTAGTACTAAACTAGGTTCTTTTAACTGCTTCGTCGGTGACATTCTTAATATTCCATACGACTTCACATAAGAACCAGTGCTGATCAGGATCTTCAGATCCATCTTACCTAAAGATAGGGAGTGTCATCTCATATTCCATAGAGCTGCCTAGGTTTCCTATCTGAGTGTATGCTAAACTTCTAGTAATAGTATTATGAAGAATCTGACGATTCTGACTATTTTGATTGCTTAGTGCTTCTTAATCAACATGAGGGATAATAGTACTTATGTCAATAGTTTGTAGAGTTCCTGAAGCTTCTGTCTCTTCCTAGAAAATCTCTTCAGTTTTCTCTTCCTCTATCCCAACGGATTCTGAATGCTCTTCGTCCGTTAGGTCTGCTTGTTCTCCACTATAGAAAATCTCATCTCCGTAGTTCTTCTTAAAGAGGTTCGCAAGATGAACTTCTTTGAACGCTTTCCCACTACACGTATGTCCAACCTCTATGTCGTTGTCCCTGTCCGAATTCTTGAACATTAACCTTTTCAAGTTCGATCGATCTATTGTATCTTCAAGATGTTCTTCTCATGCAACAACATCTTTATTCTCAACTTTAGAAAGTGTAAAAATTTTCCTCTGGGTCCCTTGAATAAATATCTCTCGGCCTGGCTGTACGACTCTACTCTGTCAACAACAAAATCAGTGATGTATCCTCCAATGGTGCTATCGAACCAATGATTCACTGCTCTTCACACGACATTATCAAATCTCTTGAACTTCTTGATTAGCGTTGACGTCCAAACTACAAGAGGTCTAGATCTGACCTCAAACTGGGCATCTTCCAACTTGGCTAACCACTCATATAGTTCCTAATGGATTCCTCCAAAGAATATCTCGTGTATATAAGTAAAAATATGTCTCTCCAACCATTCCTCTGTACTAATATTAGGGTTCTTGTTCTGGGGTTCAACGAAGTCCTTTTCTTGATCCTCTATCCACTTTTGAATCTCTGTCTTTGATGGGAACCACCTTGACATTCCCAAATGAAGATTCAAGTCTCGACAATGAAACCATTTGTTGGCATAGGGGCAGACCCAGGGTTCAATTCCAAGAGTGCACCAACAAGCCCTAACTACTGGCCCTTTCATCTACACCTGCGAAGCAGATGCAGTCTCACCCGAAGAAGCTATGGGGGGTTTTCAGGACAAAGATGTCTATAACCAAGGGAAATATCAAGTGGATCCAATACCAGAACAATACAACATGCCTATATCACTTATCAGATCAAATATACTCCATACATCTATCAAATCTACCACAACAATGCAATGACAGTATATCAAGGAAAAATAACATAGTATCAATCACACAGATAAGAAATATATATGTGGTTCACCCTCTATCTAGGGCTACGTCCACAGAACTGTGCTTTATGATATATTAAGATGAAATCATACAGTTCTGATCTACTCTCTTAACCAACAGATCTTCTCTCTTCTCTTTATCTCTCCCCTTCCCACGCACCCAGCTGCAAGACTTGATATCCACACCCAGCTGAAGATCTTACAATAACAAAAGACTCTTCCCTCAACACTTCTCTCTTGTACGATAATAATCACTCACATCAACAATACAACTAGATAAATAATAGCGACAATGACAACAACCCAACCCAGGTCCTCTTGACCTTTATTTATACATTAAAATAGTTCACCGACATCCTTAGGCTGAAGCCTAGGTGTCAAAACCCTAGATACCAAAACCCTAGGTGTCTAAAACCCTAGGTCAACTTGACCCGCATTTTCAGGGCTTCGCTAGTCTATCTTTCCTTCCTTCTCACGTGGTGCTCCAAAGCATCTAATGGTGGATTTTTCTGCTTGCTGAGTTGTCCATGATCCTTCTTCCTTGCTGATCTATCATCCTTGATCTCCTCATCCAACGAATTGATTTCTCGGGCTTCACTCCGTCTTTTCTGCTCTTTTTCTCACTTCGACCCAGTAACAATCATTGTGTATTCCGCGCAGTTCGATTTTCGCCTTTTCTTCCTTGATATTCGCTTCCTTCCATAACCAAGGGCCAATAACCTGCGAAGTAGATGAAGTCTCATTCGAGGTAGAGGCAGGGGTAGTTGTAGGACTCAAGTGTCTACAACCTAGATGGGACACAGATCTGTGATCACAATACTTAACAAAGAACTTAGAAATTAACATTCATTATCTTTTACCCTTATTCACATCATAGGTCAAAAACCTAATTATATAACAACACAGTATTCAAAAAGATCTAACACATCCAAGCTCTTAGCACATAGAAATAGATCAGATCTAGCATTCATTCACATCACTAAGCACTAAGCTACTATATGAGATGTATCTAACATAAATATTACAACACTAAGAATAAATCACATCAATAACATATCAACTATACAACGCAAAACAACCATAACATAGGATATACATGGTTCACCCCAGTGTGGGGCTACGTCCACCAACTCTTCTTCTTCTTTTTTATTATCTTCTGTCAATATTCGTACATGCACAAAGCTACATAACCCACTCTGCTTAGGACATGAGATCTGCGTGCACCTCTCCAGATCCTCCTTCCCCGAGCTAGGTACCAACACAAAGCCTTCTTACAATCACTTGCACTTAGCTCTACAAGTCTTAACACACAGTATGCACAAAGCATTCACAACTATTCACACTTAGCGCACTGGCCAATTTGATCACATAGATCCCACAACTGACTTCCCTCTACTTACATCACCTAGCTTTCTATTTATACATTACAAGTGGGGCCTAAACATGGGTAAAATCCATGGGATGACATCCCATACCTGTTACATAAACCCTAAACCCAAAAATCCCACAAAGGGGGGCGAGATCCCGCGATCTTCACTTCGCCTGGCACTCCGTCTTCGACCAACCTGTCGAAGTCCCAAAAATGGTCAAACATGACCAAGGTTCTCCAAAACTTGGTCAAGGGCCAACAAGAGAATTGACCTTCATTATAATAACTGCATAATTATATTGTATTCTCAAAACTAATTTTTGTATAGTCCTTGTAAAAAATAAATACAGATCCTGAAATTTAGAAAATTCGCGGTCTTTATCAAACTTATCTGCAAATTCAAATTTAGAAATTGTGTAGTCTTTAAAAAACTTATCGAAAGGTCCAGGATTTAGAATATTGTTGGGTTATTTTAAAATCTTTTGTATTTCTGGATTTTTGAATTTCATTTGGTCACATGCATAATTAAATCTACAACTTCGAAAGGTTAGAATTTCGCGTGATCTTGTGAAATTTTAATTTGCAAACCCTAAAATTGAACTTAGATATAATGGCTGCACATTTAGTTGTAATTATGGAAATTAATATTTAGTGACGTCGTAGTAATAACTTGGAATACGATTCAAATTTTGTATGGTCATTAATCATATTATTTTAATTAATACAATGTCAATGAACCATTGTTCTTTTTAGATCGTTTAGTCACATTTTCAATTGGGTCAATAGATTTTGACTATCATGATTTAATTCACTTTTTACCTTACCATAGGTAAATACCACCATGGTTTGCAAATACCATGTGCTCTTTCACTTTTACCCTTTTTCTTTAACTCCACTTTCACTTTTACCTTTATCTTTAATCCAATTTCACTTTTATCTTTTTCTTTATTCCACTTTCATATTTACTCCTCTATTAGGTAAACTCCATTTCTACTTAACTTTTCAACTTTTGTTATTTATTAAAGTCATATTTATATTTAATCCACTTTCATTTCCACTTTTGCGTAGACTCCGTTTCCACTTTACTTTTCCACTTTTGTATTTATTAAAGTGATACCAATGTCACATTTATATTTAATCACTTACTAACCTTTGACATATATTTGATCACTAACTAACCTTTGACATTAATGACAATTTATTCAACAATTGATTGCCTGAGACTTCGTTTCCACTTTACTTTTCCACTTTTGTATTTATTAAAGTGATACCAAGGTCACATTTATATTTAATCACTTACTAACCTTTGACATATATTTGATAACTTACTAACCTTTGACATTAATGACAATTTATTCAACAATTGATTGCCTGAGTGGATCTAACCATTAGTGGCTGCCATAAATTGTTTGGGTTTGAAGGACCTCCATAACACTCCAAGTCTTAACAAAGTCGCCCCAACCAACATACCACCATATGAGCCTTAACATATGTATGTCAAACATTATATTTAAAATTGTGTTAAGGTTCATTTGGAGGGGGGAAGGGGCCAAGGGCTAGCCCCCAACCCCTGGTCCATACCTTATACCACATGACCATACTACAAAGCGTGGAGGAGCTTAACACTTAGTGCGTGGGAGTTGTTATGCATGTAATGTATATACTATATAGTATATAGTTAACAACTATATATATATAAATATATATTAGTTACCACACGTTTAAAATTAAAACCACCGAATATGAATTGGAACAGAATCGAACTCAGAACACTGCTAGAATAAAAAAAGTTCTTAACCACTATGCCACCGGCCCAAGTTTAGCGAGATTTTGCTAATTTTAAAAATTAAGTTGCATTTGTTTTAGATGGGTGGTTTAAGGACCCGAACCTATATATTGGGCATAGATCCCAAGGTAGGACACATCCCTATGCACATATTTCAAGGTGCATGGATCCTGAGACAAGGAACGAATCTTGAGATGGTACGAACTGTATGGAAGTACGTGCAAGTACAAGCTTAATTTTTTGTTTCACCGTAAAGTGTGTCAAATGGTACCTTGACAAAATTTCAAGTGTTTTATATCAAATTTTAAATGATTTTTAACAAATATCATGGATATGAGGTATGTTTTGTGATTTGAGGTCATTTGTAAAATATTTTTCTCAATTTTTCATTAATGAGCATTTAATGCATTGTTTTACGTTCCAAAGAGTGTGAAATTGAGCTAGTTTGGAAATTGGTCGACTTTATAGTTAAACATTTTAGAATTTTGCAATGATTTCAATGGTATAGTTATTTCCTTGTTTTGAGTAATGGAATTTAGGAGCATCCATTAAACTGGCATATGCGAGTCATTTTACATGTGATTTTGATATTTGATATGGAGAAGACATTTTTCATTGGATTGAAAGGAACTTAAAGATGAAATAGAAGTATGTAATTTGAGTTCCTTTATTTTATGTCGTAACATCTCATTATCATTAAGAAAGCTAATCTTCAGTTGATGAGTTTTTGGGTAAAAAAAACATCATCAGAATTCTGCAAACCACCCCAATATGATTAGTAAATTAGTATGGATCAAGTTAGATACTTCATGTATATAAGTTAAGCAATAAGTGGTGTCTAAGGATTTTTGGACCAGTCATCCAATTCCGTCCTGGCAAGAACGATGACAAAAACTTGCTACGAAATATCGACTATTGTGTTGATTTGACATATTCAAGGGTTCTTGGTGCTACATCAACAAATTTCTCTTTGAATACACTTTGAAATGATAGTGCACAAGAAAGTATTCAAGAGGGAGACTTGCCAATATTCATTATGTTCATCACGATCTTGTCTCAAAAAAATATACAATCACTAGGACAACTCAACTCGATCGGTGTAGTAATTGAAATTGTTTCATTCTTTTACTCTTTCAAAGCACTCGACTAGGTGATCCCTTGTATTTTGTTAGCCCACTGCGTTCTTGTAACTCAGTATCCATGTAGATTTTACTGCAGTTCCATGTCATAATCCACTATGGTTCTTCTTGTCTTCATATTGACATCAATGCCAACACGATATTTCCATCAATCTGCCCCTTTGGTATTGATGGCAACACATCATAAAACAAATTGCTCCCTTAACAATGAGTAATTGTTTTACCATTAATTTCTCCTACTTTGACATCAATATCAAGGCCTATGATACCGGAATGAGGTCCATCACCAGTTGTATGCTTCTCACCCTTCTTTTGTTTTGCGTGACAATACTTATAATTATTTTTTCTTGCTCCCCCTGTCATCATGAATTATTTATTTATTTATTGTTGAGAGATTAATCCCGACTTTTGCCTTATATATTCAAATGCCTCTTTAGGTAGGGGTTTAATGAATATGTCTTATATCTTCTCCTTTGAACCAACATACTCCAATCTAACCTTTTTGTCACTAACTTGATCTCTCAAGAAATGATACTTGATGGGTATATGTTTGGTCTTTGCATGCATGACTGGATTCTTGGAGATGATGATGGAACTTGTATTGTCACAATAGATAGGTATAAGCTGATTACATTCAATTTTAATATCCTCCAATGTTTGTATCATCCATAAGGTTTGAGTGCAATATTCAACAACTGCAATATATTGAGCCTCTTCTATAGATAGTGAAATTGATGATTGTTTTCTAATTGACCATGAGACTAGACATTCTCCTAAGAAAAATGCATTTCAACTAGTGCTCTTTTTTTCATCCACTCTACCAGACCAATCAAAATCTCTATAGGTGTTTAGTTCAAATCCTTTATATATATATGTATTATTCCTTGGATACCATAAGCCAAAGTCTGATGTGCCCTTAATATATCTTAATATTCTCTTGACAACCATCACTTCTGATTCCTTGAGAAATGATTTAAATCTTGCCACCATTCCTACTACTTGCATGATATCAGGTCTAGATGCAGTCAAATAGAGTAGGCTCCCAACTATATATCTATAGAGAGTTGAATCTACAAAAGATGACTCATCTTCCTTTCTAAGTTTGCAACTGGTTTTCATTGGAGTGCTAACATGTGCACTATCATCCATTCCAAACTTTTTAAGTATCCCTTTTAGGTATTGGACTGGGTAATAAACATTCCTTTCAGTGACTGAGTGATTTGAAGTCCAAGGAAGAAAGTTAGCTCTCCAATCATAGACATTTCAAACTCTTTTGAAATTTCTTGAGGAAATTTATAACTTGATTCATCATTGTTGCAACCAAATATGATGTCATCCACATAGACCATTGTGACTAACAAACTATATTTTTCAATTTTAATATAGATATTGTTGTCAAACATGCTTCTTTTGAATCCTTGTTGCAACATGTACTTATCCAATCTTGCATACCATGTTATGGGTGCTTGTTTAAGACCATGGAGTGTCTTCTTCAATGTATACACTTGTTCTTATTTTCCTGCTTGTTCAAATCCTTCTGGTTGTTCAGTGTAGACTTATTCTTTTAGGTCTTTGTTAGCGTCAGAAGTCACCCCTGGATTTCTTGCAGGAGAAGAGCCCAACGCCCATCAGTTTTATGTCACGATAGTTTTGAATGGGTGATCGAATGGATAAAGAATCAAGAAGATACAACTTTAACTCAAGAAACTGGGCCTGGTATGTAGAAAGAAAGGGAGGTATTGATCCAACTTCTATCAGTAAATGATTAAAGGGTGGTAGAGGGAAGACTTGTGAGAAGGGCGAGCAAGACTGCCTCAGGCGACAGGCCTTCAGAAGCTTGAAGATGAAAAACTTGGAAGCCAAGATCCTCTTGGTCCAGAGCCTCAAGGAGCTGAAGGGTGACTCGACTGGATCCTCCAATTCCGAGTCGTTCAGTGCTAAGAAAATCACAGGAATCGATTATAAACAATGCAACTGTTACAGTGATCCAACCTACATCATCCTATAATGGCTACAACTCGACTGGATCCTCCAATTCCGAGATGTTCTAACATAGTAAACAAAGAGATGGAAAAGAGGTTGACATCCATAAAGTAAGAAGTCTCCAATGCCTTATACATTAACTAGAGCGACCAACACTTCATCAAAACTTTACAATCGGGAGATTTTCTCAACCATCGATACTTTACAAAATAAAAAGACTGATTCTATATACTCAGAAAATTTGCCTAACAACGACGTGCTTAGTCACCCAAGGCTTGGTGTCCTTTCAACCGAATTTGGACATATATCCTTCGTCAGACGCCATCTTAACTGTGCATGTCTCTTGTAAGGGGAGTAGCTGAGCCATTAAGAGCCAAGTTAGCATGTGCAGAACTCCTCTGGCTAATCAAGGACTGGGCATGGCCTCTTTGGAAAAAATGGTACACAGGACCCTCTCAAGTAGACCGCTGGCCATGCTCTCCATATCTTGCACTTAATGCATGAAGAGAGGTTTCAACCACTCTTTCTTACCTTCATTTTCTTCTAGTGAAAAGCAGGCTTGAGGTCGGATCAAATGGCACTCGGAGAACGCGATGAACCTTTGGGTGACTGGACTCGATAGCCCTAGCCCCTTTTGCACAACTCTTTCTATTTTCCCATGTGACGACGGGATGTGACCCTGTGTTTATCCTCAAAAGCGCTTTCGACATTCGCGAATAAGAAGGGGCTGATCCTTGCTTCTTAAAATCGCGATGAGAGAAATGACGAGATGGATTGAGTTGGTGCCACGCATCCCTCTAGATCTGATGGTTCTGAACTCTCCTGACGATGCTATGGGCCCGGGTCCTAGAAACTCCCGGCACCTCGCGCATCGGGAAATGATGGAGCTTCTCTTTGCGCCTTAAAATCGCGATGGGCGAAATGGCGAGGAACCTAATCACGCGCCAGGTGTCTCCTATGGATGGATGACTTAGATTGCTCTGTAATACTGCAGGCCCAACTTTGGGCACCTTTGACGCCTTCGGGGTTCATGGCTTTGATTTATAGGACAACACGAAACCTTCACCCTTTGAACTTGCAATTGCCGAAATGCCGACGCGACTAGATCTCGCGCCGCGCGTCCTTTGGATGGACGACTGCTATCCTTCCCTACATATAATATGGGCGCAATGCATTTGCGCTAATATCGGCACAACTCCGCTAACTGCGATTTTCCGCCAACCACTGATATGCTCTTATTGATGAATCTGGACCGCCGACAATATAATCTCACCCGCTCACTTGCTTGGGAGCCTGAAATGAGATTTTCCGCGTTGTGCTCGGGCACTCCTCATGCGACTCGCTGACCCGAATGCTCTTGTGCCCCGAACAAGAAATGTGACTAACATTAGGCTCCATGGGGGATAGAGTCATCCCTGTGATTCTCTAAGGACTCATTTTGCAGTTTCAGTGCCTTGCTATTGGGCTATGGAGTTAGGCTCAAAACATCTCGCTGCTGAAAATACAAGCCGAAAAATAAAAGCAACAAAATAAAGATACATGCTCAAAGGAGCTTATTTATATACAATCCTAAACTAATAAAACACTTTACATGGGGCTAGGTGAAAGAATATTTCCACCATAGCCATTGAAGAAAATTCCTGGATAGAATCTCCTTCCTTCTGTCAATGATCATCAGCAGATGGTGTAACCGTGACAGCAGAACAGTTACACTCTTCAACTCCTCCTTACAGGCTAGAGTTGAGATGAAATAGGGCAACTCCAAGGAATAGAGGAAATGCCACTCCATGTACTTGCTGACAGGGTCATAGAATGAGTGACCAATCCCAGAAAACTGGCGACAAGAAGCCGCCTGTGCTACACAGTTGTCCACCTGTGGCTGAATATCTCTGATAAGCACAGGTAGGAGGACAACTGATGCAGGCTCACTGATCTCAGGCGGTGGTTGTTCGTTGATTGGCTCTGGATAGAACATGAAATGCATGCTCAATTGTTCCTCTGGTTCCTCCTCCTCTTTTTCGTGCACTCCCCCATCTTGTAAAAAGGGAACGGTCTCCCGATCCTTCTCTTCAATCCCAAATGTAAATACATCATGGGAAATCTCATGAAGGAAGAAAGAACGATCCTCTTCCATAATGGATTCCTTGTTTAAATCTGAGACAACATGCTCATTGGGGGCAGATGCTAACGCATCCAAAAAATATTCAATAATCTCTTCAAAAGAGATTCTTAGATCATCTGCCTCGAAGACTGGAAAATCCTTTTTGCTACCTTCAGATTCCAATTTTTCACACTGGGGAGTGGGGAATATCGCCTGCACCACTAGTTCACTCAGAGCACCATCCTCCTCCCTAGGAACTTCATCACTCTCATAACCCCCCCCTGCTGCAGACGAATGGGGAGGAGAAAGGACAGAGCTTTGATCTAGGTCATCAAGATCATCCTCATAGCCTACATCCGAAACAACTTCATCCGGTATAGAGTTGTGGCATCCCTCACTACAGTTATGAAAAACTAAAACAGAGGGATAAAACTCTTGGTAATAGGCGACGAAAGATGCATGAAACTCCGAGAGTGAAGAAATGCTAGCAGGGGGTAAAGAATGATACCATTTACGCGCATCCCTTGCTAACGAGAACATGAACATTTTCAATAATACATCCTCATGATGTATCTCCCACTGACGCATGAGTTCATGAAACTCACTGAGGTGCTGAGTAGGGTTGTCATCTTCACGCTTTCCAAATATGGGAAAATAATCACCCCATTCATTCGGAGAGGGGACAACATTAGGAAAACCAGGAATAGCAGAAAAATTAAAAGGAGCAAACTTGCGAGCAAGGATTTTCTCCATATCGAACCAGTGGAGTCGCCAGGTGAAAGATGCACAACTTCGAATGTGTCTGGTCCTTGTTCACCATCAAAGGCCAGATCCTAACATTGTTGTTACCCCAAGAAGCTTCTCAGGCTGAGAAAGCAGCTGCTGAAACCTTCTTGAGAAAGCTCCTTAGGGTCAGCTTTCAGGTGTGCTAACAGTAGCCACAACTGAAATAGTGATGTGGAAACCTTGGAGTCGCCACAGTGGAGTTGCCAGGTGCACAGTAGCAATCTTGAAGGGCTCTGATGTATGATGCACCTTCAGAATCATAGGCTCAATGTCGTTCTGCCCAGGGAAAATCTTCAACTTTGTCCCATGCAACGACGCCAAAAATGTTAGCGTTAGAAGTCACCCCTAGATTGCTTGCAGGAGCAGAGCCCAATGCCCATCAGTTTTATGTCACGATAGTTTTGAATGGGTGATCGAATGGATAAAGACTCAAGAAGATATAGCTTTAACTCAAGAAACTGGGCCTGGAATGTAGAAAGCAAGGGAGGTCTTGATCGAACTTCTGTCAGTAAATGATTAAAGGGTGGTAGAGGGAAGACTTGTGAGAAGGGCGAGCAAGACTGCCTCGGGTGATAGGCCTTCGGAAGCTTGAAGATGAAAAACTCGGAAGACAAGATCCTCTTGGTCCATAGCCTCAAGGAGCTGAAGGGTGACTCGACTGGATCCTCCAATTCTGAGTCGTTCAATGCTAAGAAAATCACAGGAACCGATTAGAAACAATGCAACTGTTACAGTGATCCAACCTACATAGTCCTATAATGGCTACAACTCGACTGGATCCTCCAATTTTGAGCTGTTCTAACACAGTAAACAAAGAGATGGAAAAGAGGCTGACATCCATAAAGTAAGAAGTCTCCAATGCCTTATACATTAACTAGAGCGACCAACGCTTCATAAAAAATTTACAATTGGGAGCTTTTCTCAACCATCGATACTTTACAAAATACAAAGACTGAGTCTTTTTACTCAGAAAATTTGCCTAACAGCGGGGTGCTTAGTCACCCAAGGCTTGGTGTCCTTTCAGCCGAATTCAGACAGATATCCTTCATCAGACACCATCTTAACTGTGCATGGCTCCTGTAAGGGGAGTAGCTGAGACATTCAGATCCAAGTTAGCGTGTGCAGACCTCCTCTGGCTAATCGAGGACTAGGCATGGCCTCTTTGGAAAAAATGGTACAAAGGACCCTCTCGAGCAGACCGCTGGCCAGGCTCTCCATATCTTGCACTTAATGCATGAAGAGAGGTTTCAACCACTCTTTCTTACCTTCATTTACTTAAAGCGAAAACCAGGCTTGAGGTCGGATCAAATGGCACCCGGAGAATGTGATGAACCTTTCGGTGACTAGACTCGATAGCCCTGGCCCCTTTTGCACAGATCTTTCTATTTTCCCATGTGATGACGGGCTGTGACCCTGCGTTTATCCTCAAAGGCGCTTTCGACGTTTGCGAATAAGAAGGGGCTGATCCTTGCTTCTTAAAATCATGATGAGAAAAATGCTGAGATGGCTTGAGTTGGCGCCATGTGTCCCTCTATATTTGACGGTTCTGAACTCTCCCGACGATGTTGTGGGCCCGGGTCCTGGACACTCCCGACACCTCGCGCATTGGGAAATGAAGAAGCTTCTCTTTGCGCCTTAAAATCACGATGGGAAAAATGGCAAGGAACCTAATCACGCTCCAGGTGTCTCCTATGGATGGATGGCTTAGATTACTCTGTAATACTGCGGGCCCAACTTTGGGCACCTTCGGCTCCTTCGAGGTTCAGGGTTTTGAGATATAGGACAACACAGAACCTTCACCCTTTGAACTCGCGATTGCTGAAACGCCAACGTGACTAGATCTCACGCCACGTGTCCTTTGGATGGACAGCTGCTATCCTTCCCTACATATAATATGGGTGCGATGCATTTGCGCTAATCTCGATGCAATTCTGTTAACCACGATTTTCCGCCAACCGTTGATCTGCTCTTATGGATGAATCTGGACCGCCGACGATATAATCTCGCCCGCTCGCTTGCTTGGGATCCTGAAATGAGATTTTCCGCATTGCGCTCGGGTGCTCCTCATGCGACTCGCTGACCCGAATGCTCTTGTTCCCCAGACAAGAAATGTTACTAACAGTCTCCATTCATAAATGCAAACTTTACATCCATCTGATAGGCTTTAAAATTATTAAAGCATGAGTATGCTAGACATAATCTGATGGCTTCCATTCTTCCAACTGGAAGGAAGTTTTATTCAAATTCAATCCCTTCTACTTGTGTATATACTTTGTACACTAAGCTTGATTTATTTATTATAATATGACCATATTCATTAAATTTATTTTTAAAAATCCACTTGGTCCCTACCACATTTTTTTTCTTTGGTCTTGGGACAAGTTCCTAGGTCTTATTTTTCTCTCTTTGATCAAGCTCTTCATTCATGGCTTTGATCCAGTATTCATATTTTTTGGCCTATGCAAATGTTTTGATTTCTATTAGGGAGAGCAATGCTTGTTTAGATTCATATTTTAGTTTTCTTCTTGTTTCAACTCTAGCACTTTTGTTACTAAGGATTTGACTTTCAGGGTGATTTCTTTGTATTATCCTAGATGGTTCTTTTATATCTTGTCTTGGCGATTCTTCCTCTTCTTTTTCCTATTCACTTTGTGATTCTTCCTCTTCTTTTTATTCTTCATTTTATGATTCATCCTCTTGTATTTATTTAATTTGTTCATCCTCATCATCTCTTATCCTTTCATCAAATTGTAGATTATATTGAGATTTGATACCTTTTGTTTTTAGACCATCCACTTTTACACTTTCACTTTCCACAATCTTGTGTAGCCTTAGATTATAGCATCTATAGGCCCTTTTGTTGGATGAGTAACCAATAAATATGCCTTCATCTAATATGGAATCAAATTTTCCCAGGTTATCATCATCTCTCTTTATGTAGCATTTGCTCCAAAGAAATATGAAGTGTTTAATTGATGTTGGCCTGCCAAACCACAACTCATATGGTGTTTTGTTGTGGTTAACTCTAAGATGTGCTATGTTGAGTATGTACATTGTTGTATACATTTGTTCTCTCCAATATCTATATGGGAGTTTGGATTCATTTAACATGGTTCTGGATGCCTCTTGAACAATTCTATTTTTCCTTTCAACAACTCCATTTTGTTGAGGAGTTCTTGAAAATAAAAAGTGTCTTTTAATTCCATGTGTTTCACAAAATTCATTGAACTCATTTGAGGTAAATTCTCCTCCATTGTATGATCTTAATCACTTGATTTTGAGATCAATATCATTTTCAACCTGTGCTTTGAAGGCTTTAATTTTTTTTAATGCTTCTAATTTTTCTTTGAGAAAGGATACCCGGGTCATTCTTGTATAGTCATGAGTGAGTAAAATGAAATAATTTTCACCTTGTACACTCTTAGTTCTTGTTGGTCCATAGAGGTCAGTATTAACAAGTTCTAATGATTTTGATGTAGAGTATTCCTTTGTATTGAATCTTACTTTTGTCTGATTCCCATGTTGTTAGTGCCTACAAACAAAGTTTAAAGGTTTTATAATCTTTGGCATGTCTTTCACAACTTCATTTCTACTAAATTTTATCAAGTTATCGAAGCTTATGTGTCCCATTCTTCCGTTCCATAGAAAATTTTCATCTATTTGGCCCATGCGACATTTTTCTTCTTCTTCCATGTTTAAGATATATACATCGCTTGATTTTCTTGGTGCCACAACCCCTAATTTTCGCGACTCTTCTTTTATAATTTCACATTTTTGATAGTCAAATATGAGAATGTTTCCTTGATCACATGTTTGGATCACACTAAGGAGATTAGGCTTCAAATTTTCAACTAATAGCACATTTTCTACTTTATCTCTATTATTTCCCAGACTGACTATACCCCTTCCAAGTATCTTGGCAGAGACATCATATCCAAATATAACACTTCCTTTTTCTTTCCTTTTTAAATTGAATAATTTGTTTTGATCTCCTGTCATATGCTTTGAACATCCATTGTCAACATACTATTGGCTTCTTTTATTCTTGACATATAAGGCTACCTTACATTATATTTCATTTTCTTCTATTTTTTTTCCTTCCATATATTCTTATATTTTTCTTCTTGACTGTTGGAAATACTTGTCTTCATGGCATCTTTTGATAGTCTACAATTACTAGCTTTATGACCATAATTGTTGCATTTGTAGCATTCAATATTATAATCTTGTAATGGAGAAAATGAATTATAGTTTCTACTACTTTGTTTTCTACTAGACTTGTTGTTCTTGTGGCCATATCCTTGAACACTTTTATGTTAGTTCTTTATATCATCTTTATAGTCTAATGCTTTATGCCCAAAATTTTGACAAGAAAAACAATAGCCAAGAAAGAGTTGTTGATACCTTTTTGGGGGAGTTCTTCTTGGAGTAGTATTTCTTTTGCACTCATTTATTTTTGGAGAAAGTGAAAATATTTTTTTATTAGAGTCATCCTTTATCTGGTTCTATTCTCTTTGGAAGGATCTTTGAAGGGTAGTTGCACGAGTCCTTGTATTTTTATCACTTTTATGTATTCTAGATTTTGAGCATTTATTAGTTTCCTTGTGATCGTAACCCAACCCAACCTTATTACTTGATGGTATTTGACTGTTAAGGATGCCATCCAAGATTTTTAAACTAATTTCAAGCTTTGAAAGGTTAATGCCTTTTTCAAGTTTCCTTCTTAGAAGAACTATTTTAGCCTCTAATTTTTCACAGTTTTTCTCCTTGTCATTAAGTTTTTTTCTTAAGGATTCTTCAATTCTTTTGGCTTCTCGTAGTTGAGCTTTCAAATCAACAATGATTTGTTTTGTTTTCTTGATGCTTTTTTAAACTTCTTCTTCTCTTGATTTTCATTCTTCCTTATAATCTAACAATTGTTCTTTTAATGATTTGTTCTTCCTTTTGTATTTTCTCAATTCTTTGAGAGAACTAATAAGTTATTCTTCAAGGTCTACTTATTCTTCAACTTCAGAGTTTCCTTCATATCCTTTACTATCTTCAATAGTATCAGTTTGAGTTTCTATGCCCATAAATATAAGTTTTGTCTCATCATCTTCACTCATGTCAGATGAACTACTATCTTCTTTGGAGCAAAAGTTTTTTTTTTTGTAGAATTTATTCTTGTTTCTAGTTTTTCCCTTTTTATGTTCTTTATGGTTATACGTTTCTTCATCATCACTATCCTTTTGCTTCAGATAGGGACATTTGGAGGAAAAATACCCAACTTTGCCATAGTTGAAACATTTAAGAGGTAACTTCCCTTTGTATTTCCCAAACCCTTTCTTGAGTTTTCTTATAATGTTAGCCTCTTCCTCATCTGATATGTTTGATTGAATTTCATTTGACACATGCTCATGGTTCTTTGTTTCTTTTTAAGATTTGAAATATTCTTCCCTTTTTTATGGATTTTCTTTCCCTATTCTCATTTCATAGGCTATAAGAATCACATGAAGTTCATCCATTATAAGTTTGTCAAGGTTTTCTCGATCTTCCAAGGTAGATACCTTGGCATCATATCTCATTGGAAATGATCTCAAAATCTTTTGGACAACAATTTTTTCATATAAATATTCTCCCAATGCTTTGATTGAATTGACAATTTTATCTACTCTTAGAAGATACTCTGCAATGTTTTCTTCTTATTTCATCTTCAAGTTTTCAAACTATCCTCTGTATGTTTGAATCTTTTCTTTCTTGAATTTTGCATATCCTTCATAAATGATTTGTAGTTTGTCCTAGATCTCTTTTTTTTGATTTACAATGCATGACTTTGACAAATACATTATTTTCTAATCCACCAAGAATTGCATTTACATCTCTTGAATTATCATTGCAGAGTTTCTTTGCAGTTGTGTCTGAAAGAGCATTTTATGGTACATCATAACCGTTTACACATATAGCCAAACGTCACATCCCAACGCCATTAGGTAAATTCTCATTCCTATACTCCAAAATGCATAGTTATCTCCTTTGAATAGTGGAGCTCTGTTTGAGGAC
>JZKD02S2130071.1:286505-309051 GCA_000966675.3 Picea glauca
TTCTGGACCCCCCCCACCGTTCTACCTTTAATGGGTGGGGGGGGTTCGATATGGGCAGCTTTCCAGTGTGGGCCCCTTTGCTATCGTGGCGCCTCCTCCTTGCGTCGCGCCCCCCCTCCTCTTTCCACTTGTGTTCCACTAAGCGTCCTGTCCACCAGTCACATCACTCATTTCCCCCTTGTCTCGTTATGACACACTTGCCTGCCACTCACCCTTGTGGCATATAATTTTTCGTTTCGCTCTCTCTTGTCTTCCCACACCTTTCCCTCTCCCTACCACGTCGTCCCGTCATAGGAGACGTGTTCTCCCTCGAAAAATTGTATCCTACCACCGTATCTCCATGCCCCCCACAAGATCTGCCACATCCATCCACTGGTCTCTCCTCATCTCACTTCCACATCTAGTATGCCAAATCACCCCTGCCCAGTCACCACTCATATGCCACTTCCCGTCAGGTGCCCCAGTCATCGCATCTACCTCCACGTCTTACCATGAAGCCATTTAGCAGATCTAGGTGGCAGCATGAGAAGGCTTCCATGTCCCAAAGATACATAGTTGACTGGGGTCATTTTCGATCCCAAGGAAGCAATTATTGAAGTAGTTGATGGTGGGTGGACATCGTTTCCACCATAAATAAAAATCCCAGGAGAGGATTGTCAGTTTGTCAATTCCTTGCAGGCCCGTTCTGGAGCATGGTGGCGTCTGACCGAAGTGCACGATGGTCCATAGACTGCATGCACAGTCTTCCAGTAAACATGCGGATGTAATGCCTTCATTAATGCAGTAACTTAGAGCTTTGGATGGGTTTTTCTCCAAGTATATGAAGGCAATTTTTTCATTTTTGTATTCATCGTTGGTAGAGCTAAGCTCCCTGTTGTATAGTTTTAATGAAGCACTGGTTTTCCCTGGTTATGTATCTATATGTGAAATTTCTAGTCTAATGACAATCAACTTCTTATTCCATCTGGTTTCCATCTAGTATTGAAAGATTTTATGATTGACTGAGTCACATGAAGTATTGTGACAGTGTTATATAAAGGTTTTATTGTAATGCTGTCACGATTTATTTCAATGTTCTTGTGTTTAAATATTTCCCCTTCAGACTACTGGAAGATTCATGCTCATAACAGACCTTTTCACTCCCTCATAGTTGTCTTTCTTCTGCTCACCTTTACTGCAAACTACTGACTGAATTTAGATCAAGACCTCACCTAACCATTCATAGCCTAAGTCCAGAAATCTGAGTTAAAACGATATTGTATTGAATTTACTTCTAGTCGATCACCTCTTTATAAACCAATCATGACATAAAACTGATGGGCGTTGAGCTCTTCTCCTGTTGCAAACTAGGAGTGACATCTGACACCAACATAAAGTAGCAATACTACCAGAGTCACGAAACGTGAAATCGCGACACACCTTTTACTTAAGCGCATGGTCACCGCCAGTGGTCACATGAGGGAAGGGGCTTAGTTAGAGGAGAAATAATGCCTAATTATGCTGAAGCTTTAAGGTGTTAAGGAGAATCCCGCGGGTTCCATAGAACATGTGCCTTAAGAAGAAGGGGGCCTATTTAGTTAATTGAGGTTCCTAACGGGACAAAGAGTCAATCAGACTCAGGTTCTTGATCGATCTTAGACCAGGAGGTCATGAAACCCTTAGGGGAGAAGGGGGGTCTACATCAAGTGGTATCAGAGTGAGAGTTTTTATTGCAGACAATATGCAAAGGAAAGGAGGAAAAAAACTCAAAGTTATACTCTATGTGTAAAGATAGTCAACACAATGCCGCCGAGGAGACAAGGAGAGCCACCTTTAGCCAATCATGTTGTATAAAGAGAGATGCGAGAGATTCATGCAAGGTTGGAAGCGATGGAAGCAATGCAGAGAAGAGAACATGATGCTGGATACGTCAGCGATGCAGAGAGAGAATATGCAGAGGTCGAAGAATCTGCAGGAGAAGACGTTGTTGAAGAACACTTTCTGAGAGTAGTTGTTAGATTGGGAGCTAGAGCTAATATAGAGGTCCTAATGTATGAAGGCAATTTGGATGTTGAAGATCTGCTAGATTGGATAAGGTCCATGGAAAAATATTTTGATTATGGAAAATTTGATGGGGAGAAAAGGGTGAGACATGCTGTCACCAGGCTTAAAGGACATGCAACACTGTGGTGGGACGAATTGTAGCCTGAGAGGAGAAGTAGAGGCAAACTGAAGATAAATAATTGGGACAGGATGGTAGCCAAGATGAAGGCTAAATTCACGCCCAAGTATTATCAGATCAATCTGTTTAGGAAGCTACAAAATCTGAGACAGAAAGGTATGACAGTCAAAGAATACACAGAGGAGTTCTACAAGATGAACATCAGGGCTGGACAAAGAGAGAGGCATGAAGAAAAAGTTGCCAAGTATATAAATGGCCCGAGGTATGAAATCTAGGATGAGATCAACATGATGTTAGTAAGGAAAGTGGAGGATGCTTATTAGTTCATGCTAAAGGTAGAAGAGAAGTTGGCCAGAAAACAAAGCCAACAAGGTAGAGGTAAAATATCAGTCCTGAACAAAGGAAAGGGAGTTTCCCATGACAAGGCACATAACTCCAAGGATGATACTGAAACTCTACACAGTCTCTCGGAAATAGGAGGAAGTTCCTGAGGGATACATGGTGGTGGAAGGAACTCTTCTAGAGGAATAGGAAGAGGAGGAATAAGGTGTTATGCCTATGGAAAGACAGGGCACATGTCTTGGGAATGCCTCGAGAAAAATAAAGAAGGAGGAGAAGCTCACATTTCAGAAGCACAAAGAGGGAATGTTGAAGAAGAAGGAGCAGAGGATGGAACATCCATGATGATGAGAAACGTTCTCTTAAAACCAGAGGTAGAAGCTAAAAATCCTGTACAAAGGAACAAAATATTCAGGACAACTTGCAATACTAAAGACAAAGTATGCAAGGTGATCATTGACAGTGGGAGCACTGATAACTTAGTATCCACAGAGATGGTAGAGAAATTGGAGTTGGAGACAAATGCACACCCAGAGCTATATAAAGTCTCATGGTTGCAGAAAGGACACCAGGTAATGGTTACTAAACAATGCTTGGTTGAATTTAATATAGGAGGATACAAAGATGAAATTCTGTGTGATGTAATTCCCATGGATGTATGCCATATTTTGTTGGGAAGACCATGGCAGTTTGACAGGAATGTCATTCATGATGGGAGGAAGAATACATACACCTTGGAGAAGAATGGTAGGACACACATGTTGCTTCCAATAGAGGAGAAGAAAGTGAAAGGGGAAGCCAACACAAGCATACTCCTCATGAGTGGGAAGGAACTCCTGAAAGAAGTTAAGAAAGAATAAGAGATGCAGTTTGTTGTGGTGAGGAAACCCAGATTTATCCTTACTAGTACTTCGATGGATGATTTTCTTGAAGAAGTTCATGAATTATTGGATAATTTTTGCGACATAGTGGTGGATGAGCTACCTAACTCATTTCCACCCATCAGAAGTATCAACCATCATATTTATTTGATACCAGGATCAAGTATTCCAAACAAAGCAACATACAGATTGACACCTCGAGAGAATGAGGAGGTAAAGAACCAAGTCCAGGAATTGTTAGACAAGGGTTTGGTCAGAGAGAGCTTGAGTCCATGCGCAGTACCAACTGTGTTGAGCCCAAAGAAATATGGAGGATGAAAATGTGTACAGACTCAAGACCCATCAACAAGATCACTATCAGGTATAGATTCCCTTTGCCAAGAATAGATGATTTGATGGAATGTTTAAGTGGGGCAAATTTATTTTCTAAGATATATTTGAAAAGTGGATATCACTAGACCAAAATGAGAGAAGGTGATGAGTGGAAGATAGCCTTTAAGATAAATGAAGGTTTTTATGAGTGGCTTGTTATGCTTAACCAATGCCCCGGGTACTTTTATGAGGTTGATGAATGAAATATTGAAATATTTCATTGGTAAGTTTGCGGTTGTGTATCTAGATGATATACTGATCTTTAGTAGGACTAAAGAGGATCACTTGAGGCACCTGGCACTAGTGATGAGGAGACTACAGTGGGATAAGCCGTTGATAAATCTGAAGAAGTCCTCTTTTATGAAGACATAATCATTTACTTGGGTTTTTTGATCTCTACAAATGAATTGAAGATGGATCCGAAGAAGTTGAAAGAAATCAAATATTGGCCATCACCAAGGAGTATGTTTGAGGTAATAAGCTTCCATGGATTAGCGAGTTTCTATAGGAAGTTCATCAGATATTTCAATGGAATTTGTGCACCAATGATGGATACGGTGAAGAAGAGGCACATGTATTTTAAATGGACAGAAGAGGATGAAAATAGATTCAATATATTGAAGGAGAAAATAACAGAGCAACCAATTATGGTATTGCCAAATTTTGAGAAGACGTTTCAAGTAAGATGTGATGCGAGTGGCATTGCAATCGGAGGAGTTTTGAGTCATGACAATAGACCTGTTTCTTACTTCAACGAGAAGTTGAATGAGACTAAGAGAAAATACTCCACATATGATAAGGAGTTTTACACCATAATTCAAGCCTTGAAGAAATGGAGGCATTACCTTGTACCACAATAATTTGTCTTGTATAGCGATAACCAAGCTTTACAATTCATAACCAGACACAAAAAATTGAACCAGAGGCATGCAAAGTGGATTGAGTTTATGTAGAATTTTACTTTTTTCATAAAACATATTGCTAGGAATGCTAACAAAGTTGTTGATGCATTGAGAAGGAGATGTTTGATTCTGCAGGAATTTCAGGTAAAGACCTTAGGGTTTGAACACCTTGAGGAAATGTACAGTGATGATCTAGATTTCAAAGAAGCATATGGAGCATCTGTGAATCCTATGTTGAGAGATAGAAGCCAGTGGACAGAGTATATGATTCAAGAGGGATTGTTGTTCAAGGGAAATCAATTGTGCATACCAAAATGCTCAATGAGGGATAACCTTTTGAAGTAAAAACATAGCGGAGGATTGGCTGGACATTTCGGCCATGATAAGACATTTTCACAGTTGAGTAGTTCATACTATTGTCCTGGTAAGAGAAAAAATGTGATAAAATTCATGAACATATGAAAAATCTGCCAACATGAAAAAGGTAAAAGATAGAACACTGGATTGTATCAACCATTGCCCATCGTGCAGAGGCCTTGGGATGCAATAAGCATGGATTTTGTGTTGGGACTGCCAAGAACGCAAAGAGGATGTGATTCCATATTTGTGGTGGTGGATAGATTTTCAAATATGACACACTTTATCCCATGCCAGAATACCAGTGGTGCAACACATGTTGCGAATCTATTCTTTAAGGAAGTTGTGAGACTTCACGGCCTACCCAGAAAGATTGTCTCAGACAGAGACAAAAAAAATGTTGGTCATTTTTGGAGAACATTTTGGAAGAAGTTAGGGACAGATTTTTCCTTCAACTCATCCCATCACCCTCAAACAGATGGGCAGACTGAGGTGGTAAACAAAAGTTTGGGGAACTTGTTAAGGAGTCTAGTCACTGAGCACCATAATCAGTGGGATCAGATTCTTCCACAAGCATAATTTGCATACAATGACTGACCAGACAAGAGCACTGGGAAGAGCCCATTCCAAATATTGTATTGAATGCAACCTAGGGGAGTATATAAGTTGAGAGACTTGGAACAGAGTGAGACCAGAAGCACTAGAGCAGAAGATTTTGCTGCAAAAATGTAGAAGCTCCATAGCCATATCAGAGGGTAGTTGCAGAGTTCTAGCCAAGAGTACAAACACAGAGATGATCAACACCGCAGAGAAAGTCAATTTGAAGTAGGAGATCAGGTTCTAGCACATCTCAGGAAGGAAAGGTTCCTTAGGGGGACATGTAACAAGCTAAAGATGAAGAACATAGGACCATGTAAGATATTGAGAAAATTTGATGCAAACGCCTATGCGATCAAGATTCCATATGATGTGGGCATATCACCCATATTCAATATCTCAGACTTGTATCCTTACAGGAGGGATGGCACAAAGGGATCAACAGATCAAGAGAAGATTCAGTGGGAGAAACAAATGCCTATAGCAGAAAAACCACAGATGGAGAAGAGCGTTGATCAGAAGATTGGTAAGAAGACTTGAAGGGAGACCTATTTTGAGTATCTGGTCAAGTGGAAGGGACATCCAATAGAAGATTCCAGTTGGGAGAGTGAAGTTGATATCTAGAAGCATAGGAAGTCGGTGCAGGAGATCATGGACATGAGTCCATGACTTTTTTCCCAGGGGAGTATGATGCAAGAGCATCGTCAACAAGTACATGTGGCAGGACAACTCAACACCTGAGGACCAATTCAGAACCTCGAACGTGAGTCGGTACTGCAAATATTTTGCAGCTGATAGAAACATAAAATAGAAATAACACGTGTGCAGAAAAAATGAGCACGTGTGACCTGGGGGTTAACCCTAGTCTTGTTGTAACCACAATTAGATAGAAGTTAGTTGTTTTCTTTTTTATAAAGAGAGGTTTTGTACGCCCTAAAGAGGGGTTATGGGAGTTGTGATCAAGTAGAATTTTCTGAGCATTAGTTGTTGTTTGATTTTAGTTGTAACCATTTTCTTGATTGAATGAAGATAATAGAGGAAAATTGATCTAAATGTGTGAGACTGTGTTGTTTGTATTTTCCCTGTTGTTGATGTCAATCTTTTCAAGAATGAATGATTCTTGCTACGAGTGTATGTAGCTTTGAAATGATTTCCTAGAATTTAAATTGCTCTTCTTCATGAACCGGTGCAAGGTGTGCACATAGTCCGCAAGGAGTACGTTGACAAGGTCTGTTTCGACTCGTAAAGCTTAGAATAAATAACGTAATATTTTCTTTGCAAGGAGTGAAAAGTGACTATTGCAAGGAGTGCACAGTCATCTGCAACAATCCAAATCTTCCGTAAGAATCTACTGCAAGGAGTGCACATATCCAAAATTCAGTCCGCAAGGAGTGCGTTGACAGAGTTTGTCTTGATCCATAATCTCAGGAGGAATAACATAAGATTTCCTTTGTAGGAAGTGTAAAACGACTGCCGCAAGGTGTGTATGGTCATCACAAGAATTCAAGACCTCGTGTAAATATCTATCACAATGAGCACAAGGATCAAGAATTCGATGAAGAGTCAAAGAGAAATTGTAAAGAAGTTGAAGAATAGAGAACAAAGGAACACCAGGGCAGTGGAGAAGGATTTGTTTTCAAGAATCTTTGATTCTGAGTTTGAAGAATTTCCCGGAAAAAGCAAGAAGTGCTTGGGAGATCAAAATATTTTAGGAGATCAAGCTCAGGAGGGATACCACTTTCCAGGAAGTGAAAACGAGATCCAAGAAACAGACTCGCAGGAAGGATAAAGGTCGAAGCCTTTAAGTCCTTTGAAAATTTCCTAAGTTAGAAGAAGGCGTAAGCTCAGAGGGAAAAGATCTGGACCGTCCGATCAATGTCCAAAAAATGAGGAGTAAGCACAGAGGAGGAAGGATCTTAGCCGTTCGGTTTCAGTGCAAGAGAATCATAGTCATCCAATCAAGGTATAGTGCACTAACATTAAAGCGTTGAAAGTACACAGAAGGAACAAGGTCACAGAATTCCAAAATCATCGAAACTGTCCATCGGGACAAGACATGTGGCAAGAGAGAAACATTTCGCTGACTCGTAGAGGGAAAAGGTCAAAGGAAAGAGTCGTGAGGATTTGCGAAGTGAGAACTCGTGAAATAATCACAGTCATTGATCATTCCAAGATCATCGGGACCGTCCATCATTAAAAAGGACACGTGGCAAGAGATCAACATTTCGCTGACTCGTGACTCAAAGGAGTCAAAGGTTGAGTCGTGAGAACTTATGAAATGAAAATCATGATTTGATCTGAGTCGCTGATCAAAGGAAGGATCTAGGCTATCGATCCAACATCATCGCAATTTCAGGTATCGACAGACCATAGGTACAAAGACTTCCAATGTCGTGAAACGCGAGATCCCGACTTGATCGCAACCATCGATCAAAGAAAGATTTGGATCGTCGATCTAGAGCCATCATGATTTTAGATATTGCGAGAATGGAAGTAGCAATATTCCCAGAGTCGTGAGATGTGAAATCGTGATTCACCTTTCACTTAAGCGCTTGGTCACCGCCAACGGTCACGTGAGGGGAGCTTTAAGGCATTAAGGAGAAGCCTCGAGGTTCCATAGAACCTACGCCTTAAGAAGAAGGGGGCCTATTTAGTTAATTTAGGTTCCTAAGGGGACAAAGAGTCAATCAGACTCAGGTTATTGATCAATGCTAGACCAGGAGGTCACGCAACCCTTAAGGGAGAAGGGGGGTCTACATCAATAAGTGGCTAAGTGCAAGAGGAAAGTAGTTATGAGTTGTTTAGTGCGAAAAAACATGTATGTAAGGCTATGTGCTTGAGAAAGGAGTTGGATCTGTGCCTTGACCTGAATTTGGGAAGATGGATCTAGTGCACATTGCAAAGATCACCTGTCCAGTGTGAAGCTTGGCTCTGTGGCTTAGTGCACATGAGAAGGCGAATGTAGATATTGAAGACTAATAAAGAAGAAGAATTCATTGGTGGACATAGCCCCACACTGGGGTGAACCACATATATCATGTGTTGATGGTTCGCTTTGTGTTGTGATATTTATGCTGTAGATCTGCTTAGTGCATTAATTATTAAGAATGATAGATAGATCTATGAATGCTTAGTTCTTTGTCTATGTTGAATGTGTTATATCTAACTTTTGATGCTAAGTGCGATGTATATTTTGTCATTGTTACTGTGTCGATCTGTACTTAGGGTTGGATTTGCGAGGTGAATAAAGATAATGAATTAATTTGTGTTGTTCCTAAGTACTCTGTGAAGTGTTATAATCATAGATCTGTGTCCCAACTTGGTTACAAACACTTGAGTCCTGTAAACCCCCTGCCTCTACCTCAGGTGAGACTGCATCTGCTTCACAGGTGTTTTTGAAAGGGCCGGTAGTTAGGGTTTTGTTGGTGCGTTGTTGAAGCATTGAACCTTGGGTCTGCCCCTGTGCCAACAAATCGTTCCATTGCTGAGACCTGGAACTGTGATTGCTGAGAACTGAAAGAAAAGAGAAGCTTTGTGCGTAGATCTACTGTTGTAGTGTGCAATATTCTACTTGACTTGCGAAGCTCTGTGCTAAGAAATAAACCCTATATGAATAAAAGAGGTAATATCTTGAAATAAGTAAATATTTATGATTTAATAAGAATAATATAAGTGGAAATCCTGTTGGCCCTCGACCAAGTTTTGAGGAAACATTGGTATGGTTTGACCACTTTTTGGACATCGACATGATGGTTGAAGATGGAGCGCCCAGGTGGAGCTGAGATCTCGGGATCTCACTTGTTTTGTGGGCTTTCTGGACCCAACATGGTGTTGTTAGGGATTTGTAACGGGTTATGGGATGTCGTTCCATGGGTTTACCCATGATTAGGCTTTTTTGTAAATGTATAAATAAGTAAATATTGTAAGGTAGAAGTATCAAAGTAGTAGTATGTAGCTAAGTGCATAAGTGGCTAAGTGCAAGAGGGAAGTAGTTCTCATTTTCTTAGTGCGACAAAATGTGTATGTAAGGTTATGTGCTTAAGAAAGGAGTTGGCTCTATGCCTTGACCTGATTTTGGGAAGGTTGATCTAGTGCGCAGTGCACAGATCACCTGTCCAGTGCGAAGCTTGGCTCTGTGGCTTAGTGCACAAGAGAAGACAAATGTAGAGATTGAAGACTAATAAAGAAGAAGAAGCCATTGGTGGACGTAGCCCCACACTGGGGTGAATCATGTATATCATGTGTTGATGGTTCTCTTTGTGTTGTGATATTTATACTGTAGATCTGCTTAGTGCATTGATTATTAAGAATGATAGATAGATCTATGAATGCTTAGTTCTTTGTCTATGTTGAATGTGTTAGATCTAACTTCTGATGCTAAGTGTGATGCATATTTTTTTATTGTTACTGGGTCGATCTGTACTTAGGGTTGGATTTTTGAGGTGAATAAATCTTATGAATTAATGTGTGTTGTTCCTAAGTACTCTACGAAGTGTTATGATCATAGATCTGTGTCCCAGCTTTGTTACAGACACTTGAGTCTTGTAACCCTCCCTACCTCTACCTTGAGTGAGACTGTATCTTCTTCATAGGTGTTGCTGAAAGGGCCGGTAGTTAGGGTTTTGTTGGTGCGTTGTTGAAGTGTTGAACCATGGGTCTGCCCCTGTGCCAACAAATGGTTCCATTATCGGGACCTGAAACTGTGATTGCTGGGAATTGAAAGAAAAGAGAAGCTTTGTGCGTAGATCTTCTACTATAGTGTGAAATAATATTCTACTTGACTTTCAAAGATCTATTCTAAGAAATAAACCTGATATGAAGAAAAGAGGTAAGATATTGAAAGAGGTAAAGCTTTATGATTTGATAATAATAAGATAAGTGGAAATTTTTGTTTTGAAAGCATGAATCTAGGTATATTTGATAGATTCTGTCCTAGCCTGAAATCTAGAGTACAGTTAGAAGAAAGAGTTGATCTGAATAAATTTGATAGAAATAGAGAAAGATATGGTATTCCTATGCATAGATAGATTTCTTGGACTAATAAGTGGATGTAGGAACCTAGAAATAATTTTTGCAAATTGCAGGTCCATCACTGTGATCCCAGTGCGTAGTACATGAGAGGTTAGGGAACGCTTAAGAGAAAGAGAGGATTGAAATTATGTTATAATTGCAAAAGACCGAGACATATTGCTAAGGAATGCCCTGGTGCAGGTCCTATCTTTCTATGTTGTAAAACTATTGGTCATGAAGTTGAAGACTGTCCAAGGATGAGTGCTAAAGTTGAACAAATGAATATGAGTCAAAAGAATACGATCATGTTAGAGAATCATAAAGAGAAATAATCAGAGAAATATCAGACTATGCTAGTACAGTTAAAAGAATTAATGGATGATCACAAAGATGTCAGTTTATCAGAGATCTTGAAGGAAAAACAACATATAAATACAAGAATATCAGACTTCGATATAGACTGTGTCTTGGATGAAGAGACACCAGTGAATATTATGACATAAATCACTTGGGAAATTTTGGGAAAGCCTACTATGGTACCTTCACTGGGAAAGATAGGCTTGTTCATAGGAAATATGGTAACCCTATGTGGAATAATTACTAATGTACTTGCTATCATCCATGGAACATTGACAAAAGAGGAATTTGAAGTTATTAGGTTTGTTGAGAACAACACCCATTTTCCACTTTTGTTAGGAACAACTTGGATCAAGAAGGATCAGATCAGAAGGAAAGCAGAGGAAGAAGCTACATAAAATAAAAAACAAGAACTAAGGGATTTCATAGCTAGGAAAATAGATCGATTAATAGAAGAATGAAAAGTTAAGTTGGAACAACAAAAGGCAAAAGAATTAACTATCGAGTTTGAAAGAACACAAGAAGGTTTGAAGGAACTATCTATGCAATAAAGAAGAATACCCACCCTGGAGTTAGTAAGAAAAAAAGCATTAGCTTTGAACCCTTCGAGACCACATCAATAACGCGAAGCTACTATGCTAAGAGAAGATAAGAATAATAATGGAAAGAGGAATCTAGATACTGAGATCACAGGAAAGAAGGCAAGGAATCTTAGTAAGAAGAAATATAGGTTGGAAAAGTTACATGAATTTACAAAGAATACTTCACAGGAGGCAGGCTTGCAGGCCCTGAACCTCGCCGAGACATCAGAACCACGCAAAATGGGACTTCGTCGTGGCAAAGATATATGACCATTGGAGGAACCTCAACTGTTAGAACGACGCTCCGAATGGATAGGAAATACAATTATGGGCAGCTAGACCGCGTTTGGAATGTTGAGACCGTGCCATAATGGACTGATTCGTATTGATTGAGGCATTCCTACTCGTTGGAGGAATCCGTTACGAAACTTGCTTATTTAACCCGTTGGATGTTGCGTCGGGACCATTTTTTTCTACCCATGATTATTTGAGACAAGAAACAAAGTGATTGTGTGTGTCGAGTTGTGATATCAGACATCACCATATGTTATTTACCCCGCTATCTGTTCACCTACGCCAACTTATTTGTTCACAGTGAGAATGTTGGTCGATTGCACCGAGCTAGAGAAATTCGTTGAAGAAGTTCTGAAGAAGTTTATGGTTGATAAAGCTATGTCTGAGGGAGTACAAGTATCATCGACCAGGGGACTGTAGGCTTCCCCCTCGACTGGATGACGTTCGGGTTGTACTAACCTTGTGTTCGAGAAGCAAAGTAAGCATCATGACGATATGGCTAACACGAAGAAAATCCCGTCGATATTACCTGATTGCATCCCGCCTTTGGCTGGCGTGGTTAACCATGACAACATTACATGGGAATTCGAGTATACATTGATCACCACGTACGTCCCGAAGGGGATAAGCATAGAAGGAATCCAGTTAGGACAGATCCCAACATTGAAGAACAATGATTTCAACCTTGGTGACAGAAAGAACTACGTGATGCTCGCGCCTCACAGATATTTGATGAAGATGATTGGAAAGAAGCCTCGCATCATCTCCCATCCTTGGATAAAGGATCTCGCGTAGTCCACAATACTCAATGTCATGAATATTCCTCACTTTGACCGACATCAGGAGGTTAACGCTTTCATTAAACTCCTCTTGTCGTGCTATCATGGAGGATACCTATGGATCAACATGTGCATTACTGTGGATCCAATGATGATCCACCTGATCATAGGACTGAGCATGCAGAGACCTGACCATCAACATTTCTACCTAGGGAAGACCTCGGATCGCTCCCTGGCACAACACATTAAGGAGGAATACGAAGAACTAGAAAAGGGAAAGTGAGGCTACAAGGTAGCCTCTATCCAAGATGGCGCAGTGCACCTAGCTTGTTAGCTCATAGCTGGCAAGATCATCAGAAAGAACCACCCCACGTAGGTCACCAAGTTTGTGGTGAACCTCGCAAGGGAACGCGTGGAGGGGATGAAAATGAATTAGGTGAGCTACTTCGTCAACGATCTCGAGAAATACTGTCACGAAGTGCAGGATCAAGGATACGAGTTCCATTTCAGCTGGTTGCTTTTGTTGATCGCATTTTTCGCTTGGAAAATGCCGGAAGGAGATGCCTTCCTAGAGATTTAAACCTTGGAGCCATTGGCTGCGAAGTTCTCCACTCTATGGTAAACGAATGACATGTCAAAGTAGTGGTAGTCGAACACACTGTTCCATGCCTACTACCAACAACTGAAGGTTTCTATTGAGTCGTTCCCACACATGACTCTATAAACATTGCACCAATACATATCGTTAGCTAAATTTTGCGCAGATTGACATTTCATTTATATCATTGCACTCAGGGATGAGAGCAAGGAGAGATTACAGTATTACTCTAAGATGAAAGATGAAGATATGGAATAGATCATGAAGGAGTGGCCGATAGAGTTCCTCATACTGGTTGATGATGCAGAAATATTCGACCCCGACATCATAGGAAGCCCCTTTGTCACCCGGGTTGAGCATGTTAGATAGACCAGCATGAAGAAGAAGAAGAAAAAGGAGTAATTCCGAGACATAGAGATTGATGAGGAGGAAAACACCTCAGAAGAAAGTAGACCTGGCTCACCCACAGGAGGAGGAGGAGGCAAAGTAAACCAAGAAGGAGGAGGGGAAGAAGGAGAAAAACAAGGAGAAGGTGAAGCTACATCACCGAAGGATACCCCTACAAAGACATAAAAATCAAAGAAAAGGAAGGGTTCTCCATAGAAACCCTTGACAAGAAAGAATACCTGTGCAAGTAAGCCCTAGCTAGAAGATACACTCATGGAGGATGACATTAGTCTAGTCTGTAGAGTGATGGAGGATGTGTTTGAGGACCTATTACATAAATATGGCGAGAAGAAAGAAAAGTTGTATCTAAGAGTTGAAAAGGAGATGAAGGAGATACATAGAGCTATTCAAGTTAGCCACGCAGTACCTACTGCGCCCTCCTCGTCGGAGACTGTAGAGATGGGGGATGAACCACCCAAAATTAGAATATTGGCAGATGCAACAGAGGCTCAACTTTAGTGAGTCCGAGAAGAAAAGGAATAGGCTACAGAAGCCCTGAAGAAAGAGAAAGAGGAGATCTTGGAGCAACTGCAAGTTGCACGGTACTGTGTAACCGCGAATGAAAACAAGAGAGATGAGTTTCAGGCAATGATCGAGGGAGACAAAGCAAATATACAGAAGGAAAAGGACCAACTGCTAGTAGAGAAGACTGCAGTCAAGGAAGTGGTGAGAAAATAACTTTCTTTGTTCCAGGCTCGTCACAGGAAGAATATGAGGTAATTGAGGTCCAAGTGTCGAAGCTCGTTGAGGCCATCTAGTAGCTTCAAGAAAGGGTAACAGAGTTGGAGATTCAAGAAGTACCAAGCACTCTGAAAGAAGTGCGCGATCAAAGGGAGGAAGTCACTAAGAGCGTAATGGAAAGGATCAGAGTCCTCGCCTCAGAATGTAAGAATCTAAGCGACTTAAGTGAACAGACCTACAAATTCCTCATGGAATATCCAGAGCTTAGGAAGCTAGAAGCGCAGTAGCAGGCACTGACAGTCCAAGCGCAGATGAAGTCACTCATTGCGGTCGAGAGAATGAAGAGATCACAAGAACAATGTTAGGTCCAACAACAAATTACTGCCATCCAGGGAAGATTCATGGAGGTCACATAGAGGTTACAACCGATGCTGGAGGAATCCTGCACAGTGTTTGAAGAGATCGAAGAAAAATGATTGCAACTCGACCAAGTGGTTGCGACAGTAGAACATTGCCTAGAAGGGCCTGTTATAGAAAAACTGATCCAGGAGTTCGCTGAGCAGGAGGCTCAGGAAAAGAAACAAGTCAAGGCATATCGAGCTAAGCTCAAGGCCTTCGAAGCAATGTTTCCTAGATTTGAGTGACTTGGGATGAGTCACAGGTGAGTGTTAGGGGCATGTTGGCCCTCGACCAAGTTTTGAGGAAACAATGGTCGGGTTTGACCACGTTTTGGACATTAATAGGTTGGTCGAAGATGGAGTACCCAAGCGGAGCTGAGATCGCAGGATCTCACTTGTTTTGTGGGCTTTGTGGACCTAGTATGGGGTTCTTAGGGTTTTGTAATAGGTTATGGGATGTCGGCCCATGGGTTTACCCATGATTAGGATTTTTTGTAAATGTATAGATAAGTAAAGATTGTAAGGTAGAAGTAGCTAAGTAGTAGTATGTAGCTAAGTGAAAGAGGCAAGTAGTTCTGAGTTGCTTAGTGTGACAAAACGTGTATGTAAGGCTATGTGATTGAGAAAGGAGTTGGCTCTGTGCCTTAACCTGATTTTGGGAAGGTGGATGTAGTGCGCAGTGCACAGATCACCTATCCTGTCTGAATCTTGGCTCTGTGGCTTAATGCACAAGAGAAGATGAATGTAGATATTGAAGACTAATAAAGAAGAAGAAGTCATTGGTGGACGTAGCCCCACATTGGGGTGAACCACGTATATCATGTGTTGATGGTTCACTTTGTGTTGTGATATTTATGCTGTATATCTGCTTAGTGTATTAATTATTAAGAATGATAGATAGATCTATGAATTCTTAGTCATTTGTCTATGTTGAATGTGTTAGATATAACTTCTGATGCTAAGTGCTATGTATATTTTGTCATTTTTACTGCGTCGATTTGTACTTAAGATTGGATCTGTGAGGTGAATAAAGCTAATGAATTAATGTTTGTTGTTCCTAAGTACTTTGCGAAGTGTTATAATCACATATGTGTGTCCCAACTTGGTTACAAACACTTGAGTCCTGTTACCCCCCCTTCCTCTACCTCGGGTGAGATTGCATCTTCTTCGCATGTGTTTTTGAAAGGGCTAGTAGTTAGGGTTTTGTTGGTGCGTTGTTGAAGCATTGAACGTTGGGTCTGCCCCTGTGCCAACAGGTGGATATGGTTGCAGTCGCAACTAAGGATATGGAAGAGGGGGAGGTATACCCCCCACATGTTTTAATTGTGGAGAGATTGGTCATGTATCAAGGTTTTGTACCAAATTGTGCCTACTTTTCACATACTGCTATACTCTTGAGCATGCCACCAAAGACTGTCCCAAATTGTTGAAAACGTGGGAGGACAAAAAGGCCAATTGCAACATGGTGTATGCGGAGCCACGCAATAATAGGAAGAATAATGATGAGGTTGATGTCTGGGTAGTAACCTGAGGAGGAGTGAAGACAGGGTCATACTTTGAGCATGATGAAGGCTCAGGTCAAAATCTAGAATAAAATATAAGGAAGGCACCTCACCCCCCTCCAAAGTTTGATGTTTCTCAACAAAATAAGTTTTTGTGCGATGCACATAGGTCACTGAAAGAAGAAAGATCTCACGAGGCATTGCAACATGTGACTCAAAGTTCACTTGAGCAGACTCAGATAAGGGAATAAGTGTAGAGGGTGACACAAATATAATTGGAAGAAGATTGGATCTGTGAAGAGGTTTAACGCATGATGCAAAGGTTTTTGGAAGAATCTTGTGCCTGTGAGGAAATGTAGCATACAACAAAAATATTATTGGAGGAGGTTTGTGTGCATGAAGAAGTACAACACGTGACACAACGATCAATAGAGGATTCTCACAGACAGATCGAGCTTCAACATGTTGAGTATAAATAATATGAAAAACAATGCTAGGAGGAATTACAACACATAATGTGCACATAAGTCTTACATGAACTGGGTCACAGGGAAGAATCTGAACACCAAGAAAGTTTTTTCTTGCGTTGTTGTTTGTGACTGATGAATGATACTGAAGCTGCAAGTAAGTTGAATCAGATGTTATCTACTTTCATGAAGGAACAAGGAGTGGAGGAAACCATATCCTCCCCACTACCAAAAATAGATGTATTTCAAGTCAACAAGAAAAGGTGCACTAGCCAAGAATTTAAGATGACAACAGTGCTTCGTGGCTATGGCATGGATGGAATCATGTTGGATCTAGGTTCCAACATGAATATATTTCCAAATAAATCTTAGGAGGTGATGGGTAACACGAAGTTGTTCTGGTCACCCATCCAACTTTGCTTGGCCAATAAGTACAAGATCTACCTAATAGGTCGTCTAGAACAAGTGAAAGTAAACATAGAGGGAGTAAAAAAAGGATGAATTTGAGGTCATATATATTATGAATGAATCTGGTCCATATCCTGCATTATTGAGCATTGAATGGTCCTATGATAATAATGTGGTGTTGAACTTGAAGAAGAGGTAGATGGCCTTTTCACCACTATATCCATACGAAGGTGATTGGTATAATGAGCCTGTGGATGAGGATGAATGGAGCTTAGTCATTGAAAATATCTATAATATCAGAGGTTGCAATGAGGACTACATAAACCTCACCATATATGGAGAATTAAGCTAGATAAGTGTCTAGTATTATGCCATGGATTATGAAGATTCCATGGATAGGTGGTAGAATAAACTCTATGAAGTTTCCACTCACAGATGTGTGAAGATAACAAGAGCAGTGTGCTAGATCAGGTCTAATTTGTGTGATTCCCCATGGTTTGATGGGACAGGGTTGGGGGATATGTTTCTCATTAAAATGGAGAAAACCGTCCCCCCATAGTAGAGTCTTTAGGCCATGGATTCAATGGTTCAAGGGATAGTTGCATAGTGGTGGGTGACACACCACCCAAATATTCATTGTTGGGTGTAGGTGGCTGAGTTAATAAAATTTTGGTTCCAGTCCATCGATGATTTCAAAATAGCCAACCGATACAAGGACACTAAGGATCCTCGAGAACATATTTATTTTTGTGAACGATGTTGGAACTATGAAATATCCCTCAAGCCTAATGGGTACATTGGTTTGTCCACACTATGGACATGGTCCCTAGAAACTGGTACATCTAAGAGGAACTCAAGAGGAAAATAGTTGAGTGGAACCATATGAGTTTCCAATTTCGTCTAATATTGAGCTTCATAATAGAATATCCAACTCATAAAGAGGTACTCCATTGGATTAAGGATTTTATTTTCCTTCGGCAGCCAAAATAAGCCACACCTAGGGTGGTATGTATGTATCATCAACCAGTGGAAAAGTTGAAAGAAGAAGTACGTTGATGGAAGATTGATATTGAAAATATTGATGACGATGATCCCCACAACATCTAGATCAAATAGTCATAAGGAGAGAATGCACCAAAGGGTAAGGTGACCAAAATGGCCGCACTAGACTATAATGGCATGATCAAAACCAAGAAACATAATATTAGCACTGAGGAAGTGCCCAAGATGGCCATAATTGGAGATTATTAGGATAAGGAGATGGTCATTCAGGTTGTTGATCTCCTCAAGGAATATGAGGACTTGTTTCTTCACATATTTTCTGAGATGAAAGACATCGCAGAATCCTTTGGAGCCATGAAGATTCAAATCAAGTTGGATGCCAAACCAGTTAAGCAAATGCCTTATTGATTAAATCCCAAGTATAAGGAAAAAGGTGCGCAAAGAATTAGATTGAATGTTGGAGGTAGATATTTTATGGGACAAAGGGATTCTATCGAATACACAACAAAATCTCCCTAGGACCAACCTAGTAATCCTAGGAGGGAGGGGGTTTAAAATTATATGGTTTTCTAGATATAAGACAAGTAACCTCTTTACATACCAAGAGAGGATAGATTAGAATACCTTATTATTGAAGGTTTTTCTTGAGTGTCTTGGCTGACGTAGATCTAAAGTTCCAACTCCAGCTCCTATCACTTGTTTCCTGAACATAAGCAACAAACAACACCAATCTCCTTCTTCCCCTAGTGTTATAGATCACCAATCTAAATTATATCTAACTTATATCTAACTTTATCTATCATTCATAAGATCAGATCCAAACCATTCATGAATCAAACACAAACTGTTTGGGGGAAAACCCATGATCTATTGATTAATCATGAAGAAATTACATCAATATTACATATCTTGGATGTAGATGCATTTCTCCTTTGCTCCACCTCCTCAAATTATTTATTAGGCTAGGCACTCTAATTTCTGGCTATGATAGATAGGAATAGATTATCTGCAAATGGATAGCATAACAATACTTCTGATTTCTCTCCCTCTTTCCCAATACTTGCCTTTGTTATATAACTCTTTTGAGGAGGATTAGGAGAGCTTCTAGATATTCTAGAGACCACTAGAGACTCAAATGTTGTGTTTTCCTAGGTCCTTGACATGAATATACAACTCATCCCTCGCTTATCTCCTCATAACTCCTTGAATCTAGAAGTTTCATGGGTCATCGCTTGTTGAACATTGTTTTCATGTGAGGGATATCGTTGGTTGTCCCCTATGTGTCCAACGTGTTGGAAAAAAATTGGAGACTGGGGTTCTCGAAGGCTAACAAAAATGATACAATTGTAGTTTAGTAGCACTGGCATATTCAACCTTTTGCAAGGGAAGGAGGTCTCACTCGTAGCGCAATTGAGACTTGTGTGAGGTGAAGTGAATCAAAGAGGATGCATCATCAGATCTAGCACAACACAATGCAGAGTCCTACTTTAACATATAAAGAATTGTATTACCAATTGACCAAACCAACATAACCATCATACTAACCAAGCTGTGTAGCATACAGACAAGTCCATACATCAGAGATAATGTCTAAATACCAAATACATAATCCATAATTAATTGCACAATAAAGAAACTACAAATTCACACACATCATAACCAAAATTTTAGGGCCTAAATGATCTCTTATATTATCAGTATCTCATAAGTCATGATCCTGTGAGTACATTCTTCTTATCATAGTTTATAATCACACTCCATGTTTCAATACCCACTACATACTCTATCTCTATTGTGCAAGCACAATTATTCCCCCAAAATCCATTACAATAGCTCATCACACCAGACCTAATAAAAACAATGGGATATATTGATAACATAGAAAGAACAATATAAATATTAGCAACAACAATTTGACAGTGCACAATATGACCAACAACCAAAAAAACTCAACCCTTTCCCATTACATATTCCAATATTTCTAGTTTTCCCTCAGGCGCTTATTGACCCGCGAAACTGATTGTTGGACATTTTGAAATTCACCACTTTTAACAGCGCACTGACTTATGAGAAGTGCTCCTTAGCTACTGAAAGTCACGACTTTCCACAACTAACACTCAACTTTTAAACACACGTTCGTTGTTGAAAGTGAATTATGCAAATTTTGAAAAGAAGACTTTATGGATCATATTATTTTCTAAGACGAAAACTGAAACCTAAGTTTTTCAACTATAGAAACTCAGAAATGACTTGAGGTTACAACCTATCACCTAAAAAAGCAAATAAATCCACCAATTTATTTGAGGACTTAACACTGGCTCCTATTGGGGATGAACACCTCCCTGTGAGGTTTCAAGAACCATAGAATCAGTGCCTTTCCTGAAAAAAAAACCTAAAACCTAAACTATTTGCTAGTGTTTCCATTGGGCATGGAGTTATTCAAAAATAAAAACTAAGACTAACATTACAATGTCTAGGCTTCACAGCCTTAGACGAAATACAGTTTTAAAAATCGCCCGTTTACCGGGCCACTGAACATTTCTTCACCTTCCAGATTCTGCAGAATGAAAGTGTTGTTGTTTTGCACCTGAGAAATCAAAAAAGGTCCTGTCCACAGAGAATCGAACTTGTTATGCTTGCCTTTGTCCTGCCTAAGAGCATCCCACTTTAGAACCCAGTCACCGATCTGAAAACTGTCCGCCTTCACCTTTCTGTCAAACGTCTTTTTGATCTGCATCTGATGAGCTTCTGATCTGTCAACTAACTGTTCGCGAGCTTGTTGAAGTTCCACCAAATCCAACATCCTTCTTACCATGTCATTTTTCTCAGTCTTCTCTTCCTGAAAGAACTTAGCCACAGGCAAAACTAACTGAACATGAAAAATTGCATCAGTCCCATAAACCAACTTGAATGGGGAAGTTCCTATGGATTTTTTAATGGTTACTCTGTCTGGCCACAGAGCAAATTTCAGTTTGGAATCCCAATTCCTTTTATTTTCCTCTAACAGTTTTCTTATGATTTTGATCAAGCTCTTATTTGACGATTCAACCAAACCATTACCTTGAGGATAGTAGGGAGTTGAGTGTACAAGTTGGATGCCCATTGATTCACACATGTCTACCAATGCTTCTGCTTTAAATGTTGTTTCATTATCTGCCACCAACCTCTTGGGACAACCAAATCTGCTCAAAATATTTTCATAGAGAAACTTCATGACTACCTGGTGTGTAGCATTTCGGGTGGGAATCGCCTCTATCCACTTTGTGAAATAATCCGTGGCTACCAGAATCCACTTTTGCTGACCACTAGATGAATGATTTATCTCACCTATGAAATCTAAACCCCACTGCTGAAAAGGGCCATTCACAACTATAGGTCTCAGGGGTAAAGATTTTAGCTATTCCTTACCGGTAAATCTTTGGCATTTGTCACAAGATTTGACGAATGCACACACATTTGAGAAGAGAAAAGGCCAATAATATCCATCCCTCAGGATCTTATGGGAAGTAGTCTTCCAGTAATGATGACCGCCGCAAATGGCTGAATGAAACTGATGTGTCACTTCGACAGACTCCTCTTTATCTAAACACGTGAGAAGCAAACCAGCAGGGTCTCTCCAATATAACAGATTATTATAAATGCATAATTTTATAGCTCTGAGCTTGAGAGCTCGAGCTTGAGTCAAACTGAGTTCAGGAGGAACTTCAATCTTTTGCAGAAAATGTATGATGCCAGAATACCATTCACAGGAAGACAAGTTCTCTGCCACTTGTTGACTGTCATGCTGCCCTTCCGTTGCCAACTCTATCTATAAATTTTCTGAACCTTCTCCTATGAAATTAATATCCAACAACTTATGATTTTCCTCCGTTAAAAGCTTGGCAAGGCCCTGGCCCTTTACCAGCTTGGTGGGCTTCACTTCGATATTGAATTCAATCATCTTTGCAATCCATCTAGCTCTCTTTCCGTCAATATCCGGCTGAGTCAAAACATCTTTTACAAAAGATGAAGGAACATATGCGATGACCTTTGAGTGAAGAATATAAATTCTGAATGATTTTAAAGCTTTTATGAGAGCATAAGCTTGTTTCTCGATAGGGTCATACCTTAGTTCAACATCCCTGAGAGTTTTGCTGAAGAAAGTCACAGGATGATCAAAATTTTCCTTGTCTTTCTGAAGCAGGACTGTTGCCACTGTGTCATAGGAAGAAAATGAAAAAACATAAAAAGTCTTACTGTAATCTGGGCTGATTAGAATCGGGGATTCGATGATTGCTTGCTTGATATCTTGAAAAGAATTTCTTGCGTTGTCTGTCCATTTTATCTCAGACCCCTTTTTTAGCATGCATGTTATGTGTTTGACTAATTCAGCAAAATTTGGTACAAACCTTCTCACAAAATTTATCTTACCGA
>JZKD02S2130071.1:324093-348707 GCA_000966675.3 Picea glauca
ATTGTATTATTTCTAAATGTGATATTGAAAACATTTCAAGTGAAGATAAAGAATCAAGTGATGATAGCACAAAGGAAGATCTTGAAGACATTTCAAATGAAGGCAAAGAAGTATGTGTTGATGTTGGAAAAAGGAAGATCGTGAAGATATTTCAAATGAAGGTAAATAACCCTCAAAAACCCTTGATTGCAATGATGATGATGAATGTTTCTCTACAAGTGAAAAAGAAGATCTAGAAACTTCTTGTGTAAAGTTTGATGGTAATTATTCCATGAAAAGAATAGAAGAAAATCTATTAAAACTTCAAAAGGAAGTTGAAGAGGGTTATATAGATATAGAAGTGATCATTATTATATAGAATATAACTATCTTTTGGATAACACTAAGAAGTTTCTTAGGAGGAGTCTAAGGCACATATTGAAATTAATAGAAATGCTCAAGGAACAAGAAGAGAGCAATAATACTCAATTAGAAGAAAAGGAAGAAGAGATCACAAGACTAAAGAATGGAAAATAAGATATAAATGTAGATGATGAGATTAGAAAAAGTTTTGAAACCATTGTCCATCTCAAGACCTAAGTTGAAGAAGCCAAAAGAATAGAGGAACTATTGAAGAATCAAATAAATGAAAAGGAAGAGTCATGTTGTAAGTTAGAAGCTGAAATTGTTGACCTTAGAAAGAAGGTAAAAAAGTCAAACAAATTCTTGAATAGCTCACGAATCTTGGATGATATCTTGGAAAGTCAAAGATCACCACTTGATAAATCATGCCTTGGATACAAAGAAGAAGCTACATATGTTGAAGAAAGCACCTCAAAGAAGAATGAGGTAAGTCCATCAAAGAAGGAAGACAATGTTGCAAAACAACCATATACACAAGGCAAAAAAAATTTCAAAATAACAAAGCAAGGAAGACCTCAAGAAGCTACTCTTGGGACACCAAAGAAAAGGTATGAAAGTATTTTTCGTGGGCATTGTTATTCATGTAATGGATATGGTCACAAATCTTTTGAATGTAGAGCTTATGAAAGGAGATACAATGGAAGATTTTATAACACCATAAGGTGTTGGAGATGTGATCAAGTAGGACACATTGCTATTCACTGTAACACCATGAGATGCTACAAATGCAGTGGATTTGGACACAAATCCCAGGATTGCTGGAACACAAGAAGAAAGTCCATGATGAAGACTTCACATAGCATGGCTAGAAGAAGGAATGAAGTAAGGAAAGGAGACATCTTTGAAAAGATGGATGCTCAGAGCTCAAGTTCTGAAGATCAGGGACACCTACAAAAGTGGGTGAAGAAGATAGAGCAACCAAAACAGAATGAAAGACTGAAGGGAATATCAAGTAAGTCATCTACTGAGGCATACGTGGGTGATAGTGGTATCATTCACGTACATACACAGTCTGACCTTGAATAGGTCATGTACATACGCGATCTGTTTGTGCAATAGACAACATATATGTGGTAAAGCCTTGGGAAAAAAACAATACACATGGATTGCATCTTGATATGGTGGTATAACTCGATGTTGCAGAGTATAACATTGTTTATTGTAGGTTCTGACACTGTTTGTTGCAGGTTTTCATGGTTCTATGTTAGATCATGTAAGGTGACGATGTAAAGTAAATCTTGGGTGCATGGCACTAACCCATGAGTATGGATTGATGTTGATCTATTGCGGTACATGGCTGGTACATATTTGAGTTTCATTGATATATCTTATGATGTATTATTGGAAGATATATTGGATGTCATAGTGCATGCATTTTTCATGTGGTTGGGCTACATATTGAGACATGTATTTGGTGAGTTGAGTTGATAGTCATGTTGTACATCATTGAGGAGTCATAGCTTGTTGATGCATGGTTGATATACTTGCTTGGTGCAAGTGATGATGCATGATGGTACACTCATAGATGCACATGTTTGGCATAATTGGTAGATGCACATGGTTGGCATATTGGTAGATGCACATGTTGGCATATCGTGGATACATTCCATGGATGATATCTTTTGATGTACATGGTTAATGCACATGGATGTTGTGCATGATGTACTTGGTTGATATCTTGTTCATGTTTCTCTATTTTCATTATTGACATATTTTTTTTTTCATGATGCACATGGTTGGCATATTGGTAGATGCACATGTTGGCATATTGATAGATGCACATGTTGGCATATTGGTAAATGGACATGTTGGCATATGGTGGATAGATTCCATGGATGATATATTTTGACGTACATGGTTAATGCACATGGATGTTGTGCATGATGTACTTGGTTGATATCTTGTTCATGATTCTCTATTTTCATTATTGACATATTTTTTGTTTCATGATGTATGGTATGGCACAAGTTTTATGCATGAACAGGTCCAAGGATCATCATAGAGAGAGTGGTTGATATATGATCCAGTTTAAAATAGGGGGAGACATACCCATAGGGGGAGTCATTCTTCTTATGATTCTAGGAGGAAATTCTTATCAGGTGCATACCTAGAAAAGAGCTCTATACTTGAGGAAAGAGCATAGAGGCATAATTCCATGGGGAGCGATGGTCATAGAGGGAGTATGAGCAATGTATTTTCAACATTACATAATATTGATATCCCTTGTTCAAAAGGGGAGAGATTATTCAACAGAAACAAGATAGGGGGATAAGCCCCAAGGAGAGTTCAAGCAAGGGGAGCATCCCCAAGAGGAGAATGGCCCTTTCCCATTGATGTCAAAGGGGGAGAGATAGTCACATTGATGTGATTGATGTTTATTGATAGAAAGACATAGTCTAATGAGAAGAGATAGTCACATTGTTATGGGAGAGATAGTCACATGGTTGTGATTGATGACTATTGATGTAGAGTATGACTTGTCTACATGTTGAAATCAATGATTGGTGTTGACATCAATGTTGGTATTGCCATAAATGCCTAAGGGGGATATTGTCGGATCATGTTTTCATTGATGCCAATGGTTTGATTATTTTGATGTTAAATGATTGATGTCAAGTGATTGAGTGATTAATTGATGTCAAGTGATTGATTGATGTCAAGTGATTGAGTGATTAATTGATGTCAAGTGATTGAGTGATGTCAATGGATTGATTGATTGAGCTTGATTGATTGATGATTGATGAACAATGTATATGTATTATCCCTGATGAGAATGATAGATGTCAAGTGGAAACCAATCGATGAAGATGGATCAAGATGCATAGATGAAGATGGATCAATGAGTTGTCATTGATACATGATGAAGATGGATTCTCTATATTATGCATAGTTTGATGACTCATTAGTGTCTTGTCATGATTAATAAGAAGTACAAATAGATGAAATCCAAAGTGGTCCCCTTATGGTGAAAGCCCTCACGGGAAGGCGCTTTGTGGTTGAGTTGTGGTTAAGAGAACCTATGCTTGTATGTGTAATAATTAAATGAAGATCAATGAAGTTATTGATGAAACTATCCTAGATGGATAGTGCTTTTCATTCCATTTCTGGTGGTATGTGGAACGACACATAACTCCTCATGGTTTGAGAGTTATGGCCCTACGAAGATGAAAGACCCCCATATGAAGGCTTGAAGCCCTCAAGGTCAAAGAAGTCAAAGTGACCTAAAAGAAGAAATCATTATTTAAATGATAAAGTAAAGTGAAAAAGTCAAGGTGGATTATTTAAATAATAAAGAGAAGTGACAAAATCAAGAATGAATATTTAAATGATAAAGTATTGGATAACTTTCTATTTATGGAAAGTGGTTAACCCTAAAAATAAGGAAAATAGATTAAGTGACCTAGAAATGGGTTAAGTGACCTAGAGGATGAAAGTATAAATAATATAGCAATGGTCTCTTGCATATCATCCTTTTTGTGGATCAATGGAGAGCTTCTTGTGAGAATATCTTTTGGAGTATTGATGGAGAGATTCTTGTGAGAGCTTCTTGTGAGAAGCATATTTGGTGTGGATTTCTTGAGCATGATTGAAGATCTATTCTAAGAAAGAGAGCATTAGGAAGATCTCATGGATGCATCAAAGTTTCAGCAATATTGGATATCTTGACGACAAAAGTATCGGAGCTTCAAAAACCCTAGTTTCTGAGGTATACGCGGGATGTAATGGGCCAGGGCACATACATACGCGAGCTGTATGAGGACATGGCGCATATAGTGGATAAAATCATGGAGATTTGTGTTTGAGATGATGACAAGTTGTTGAAGACTGTGGTATGTTCCAGATCTTCATTATATGGGCTCAGATCTATAACTGAGACACTGGTATGGTTTCATTTAGTATTGTTTGTTGTGTTGTGAATGCTTAGGGCATTCTTGGTATGGCTTCTATGATGTGGTTTAGTTTGGTTGATGGAGTGAGCAGAACTCTTGTGATTAAGTGATGACATGATTTCTATGGTATACTAGTTGTTTATACATGATTGAGATAAAATTCATATTGATTGGTTGTGGAGCATGAGCAAGCTATTGGAGAGCTTGGATGTGTTGTGACTGGCTGGTGGTCAGATTGGACATTGAGAGAGAGAAAAGAAAGATAAATTAGTTGCAGAGGATCTGAGTTGAACTTGAAGGATAAACCCTAATAGCTCAGAAGGTATACGCAGGTTGTTGTATACACTAGCTATGTACATATGTAGGCTATAGTGAGCTAGGGCGCGTACACACGTGGGCTACACTACTGATAGGTCGCGTACCTGTTGCAGATTGATATCTACTGAGGATTGTTTCCTCATCTCAGTTGGTGATGAGTGTGTAAGCTGAGTCTTGCATTATAGAGATGGTGCTCTTGTAGAGTTGTAATCTATTTAGTTGTTGTTGAAAAACCCCAAGGATTGTAGTCCGTAATAAGAACAAAATTGTACATACATCTTGTGTTCTTTGTGTTCCTTGTGGTGATGACTTGTTGATGATATATTGTTGATATATGTTGTTGATATGTGTTCACATATAACTGGTTATAAATGACAGTAATGAGTAATGAGTAAAATGTTGAATGCTAACTAATGAGTTTTGTGTAAGAGGGAAGTTTTTGAAAAATATCCCCACACTCATTCACCCTGCCTCTAAGTGTGGTAGATGTGTCCAACATCCTCTTGCAACTCCATTGTGACACTCCCACAAAATATCTGGTCTCTCATGGTCAAGCATGCAACGTATCAGGATGTTATCCAATCCTAATTTGTATGAGTGTCCTACAATCAGTTGATAGTCTACTACTTGAACCATTAGATGTCACTTTCGAGTTTCAGAATAACTTTCTAGGTAGGCACTCGTGCTTAGAAATAAGACAATTTCAGACAATTAATTAGGAATAGCTTCAAACTTGAAAAGAGTTGCATCTGGGAGATGATAATCTTCAACTCCACCACTCCTGATTCTAGTCTAGACAAATGATTTGGACCCATGTTTAATTTTCTTGGTTTAACAATGACCTCAAAAGAAAACTCCTGAAACAACAATAATCATCTACAAATTTTACCTTCTAACACAAGATTATTAACAAGATATTTCAAAGAAGAGTGATCAGTAAATAATTTAAAGTGACTTTCTAGAAAATAATGTCTAAACTTTTGCAAAGCATAAACCATTGCTAAACCTTCCCTTTCAGTTGTAGTGTAGTTGTGTTCAACATGAGAAAGATTTTTGCTAGAAAAGTAGACATGATGGTCTAGATTTCCTTCACCAAGTTGTGCAAGGATTACTCCCAACACAATACCAAAAGAATCAATATGTATGTGAAATTATACTTGCCAATTCGAGTAGATGAGGATAGGAGTACTACTTAGTTTTTCTTTGAGGGTATCAAATGATTGATTTCATTTTGGCGTCCAACTAAAAGCCTCAGATTTCTTTAGCAAATTTTCTAGTGGGGTGACTATGCTTGCGTAATTTCTGATAAACTTGCGATAGTAGACTATGTAGCCTAACATTGACTGCAACTATTTGGAAGTTGTAGGAGGAGGCATATTCAATATGATGACAATTTTGGCAGGATCCACCAACACTCCTTCCCTACAAACTATGTGTCCTAGAAGATTCCCAAATGGTACACAAGAGATACACTTTTTTCAGTTTTAGGGAAATCTGTAGTTGTCTGCAACAATAAAACATCAGCCGTAATAGACCTATGTGCCCCTTTAATAGGTTGTACATAGTCCAATCATCCATATAGACTTCACAAAACTTGTGAATGGATTCAAGGAATGCTACAATAACTATCTAAGAGAACATCATTGGGGCATTCTTAAGACCAAAAGGCATAACATTATAGGAAAATGATCCCCACTCAATAGTGAATGTACTCTTTTGCTTATCTTCCTTTGCAATTCTAACCTGGTGATACCTAGAAAAACCATCTGTAAAAGAATAAGCTTCATTTCCTGCTACTTGATCCAGGACCTCATCGCTAAAGGGAGTGGGAAAAGGGTCATGTACACAGGTAGAGTTCAAGCTCCTATAGTCCACATAGACTCATATATCCTCAATACCTTTTTTTCTTTGTATTACACTATGATTGATCCATTCAGCCTCATCCACAGGGAAAATCATCCCAACTGCTAACATTCTATCAATCTACTTCTTCACCTTCTCTTTGAATTTGGGATTCAGACGACATGGCATGTGTTTTACCTGTTTGGATTCGGGATTTAAATCTATCTTCATATCCCTTGTTGTAGTACAGGAAAATGAGGAAAACACCCAAGAGAGACTACATTGTGAAATATGTCAAGAACAAACATGCATAACCCAACAAGAAGAGAGAAGTTAGGGAAGGAATTCCTTATATTCCATATTTAGGGTTATTTATACAATAGATGAATGGTCAGAGCAGTTTCATCCGCTCCAACTAATCCTTTGTTTAGTTACATTTACCACTTGTTACATACATTTACTTAGTTTTATCCACTTATTAAATATATTCTTGCTTTATTACATATTATCATGTAGTCTAATGTCTAATCATATATGTGATCACTGTTAGGGCCTAAGAGGCCCCCTCAACATCTCCCCCACACTCAATTCCTTGCTCGTTCTGAGCAAGTGTGTAGATAATTGACGACCTATTACTTTTTAGCCTTTGCCTTCAATCTGGTAGATGCCTCTGTAGTCAGTGAGTCTCAGAGTGCTTTTCTCCGACCCAACAATGGTCCTCTTGATCCTATTGTTTCACTTCTCTCTGGTGCCTTCAAAGTGGTGAGTGGCTCATCCCAGGCTCATATTTCACCTGCACACACCATGTGGTGGAATATCATACTTTGACCAACCTACCATTTTTCTACTTTCTGGCTGCAGAGGTCAGAACTCAGGAACTATTATGCAACTTTTATACCAGGGGGTTCAATCAAATCAATCATTCTTATGTCATCATATTTTATTTTAAGCTCTTCATGTATGTGTTTTTGTGAAAATATGTTTCTCTTGGATGCCTTTAACCATCGTCGACATGTTCATCATCGATGTTCGATCTTTTACTTTTCTACTCTGCTACTCATCAAACTAGTTTCTTTGTTGCTGGTTACGATTTTGTTTCTGCTTCCAATCTTTGGTAATGTATGGAGTCTATGCTTTTACATTACATGAAGGATAAAATTTGATTCGACTAAGACTCTCTAATTTTTAGTAAAATAAAGCAATTTTCCTGTGCGCAGGGCTTAACTTCATGTCATCCAGTGGGTGTCTATTGATGCCCGTGAGAAAATGATCTTGTCAGTTAAGGGTCGACATACAGCCTGAGTGGGCCTAATGGTTAAGAACATGTGTTTCCTCTTAAGAGGTCACAAGTTCAAATCCAAAGGGGGGTAGGGTATGTATACCTTCATAGACTTTACCAGTCAAATCGTTGGGCGGAGGGGAGTCCCTTATCCCATCCCACAAACAAGGGGGTCTCATACACCAATTTGGTGTGCTAGCTTGGTGAAGGGGATCACCTTCCTTTAAAGACTCACGTTTAACCCCCTTGTTTCTATTTTGAATCAAGCTTTATAATACATCTTGATGCCATTAACAACATAATATTTTCTTCTCTTTTTATCTATCTAAATTGCAGACTCGACTTTTTATCTATCTAAATTGCAGACTCGACTGAGTCGAGTCGAGATGCCCACTAATACTTTGAATGACTTGAGTAGAAACTGTAATAAAATATGTTTAGACTATTTCCTTCATGTAACTCTTTTATACAAAGGACTCCATATATATTGCATTTCAAATACAAAATACTAAGTGATAATGATTTCATATCACCATGTGATCTTGAATCTTCGCCCATTGGCATCGGGTAGATCTGATGCTGTAAATACATCGTTGAAATCAATGTCAAATAACTCCATAGCTTGATCGGTCGATTCTTCTTTGATGTCGAGTCGACCCTCAATCTCAGCAAGTCGGTCGATTTGTGCACTCTCGGTGAAATACTTCCGTCGAGTTGAGAGTTATTCTTTCATATTTTTCATAAGCCGACCACAATTGTCTTCCTTGTTTGCCAAATCTGATATCAGATCAGAATCCACTTGGGAAAATAAAAGGTCGATCACTTACTTGGTACTGATTCTCATTCAATGCATCATGTCTCAATCGACATTGGTGTGCTCCTCAGCTAGTACATAGTTTCCTTATTTCATATGTAAATTTCAGTTGCGGTCGATTCTTGTGAAGGTCAAATCCGTGGAGATTGGAAGACTATGTTAATTTTACAGGTTTCAATCATTAAGTTGGCATATTGCATTGTACATAATCGGTAGGTTTGTATAGAGTCGACCCATCGACCTGGGCCTCTAATAAGTCGATTTCCTCGTGATAGACCTCTTTATATATCAAAATCAGAAAAATGAGGTCTATGGAGAAGATAGATGCTTCAACATCTCTGCGTTATACTGTTTGTTTCTTGTTATGTCAAAGGCTTACATCTATTAGAAAAGGGTACATTTAATCATCTTTTAATCATAAATTTCAATATGGTTATGAATGGAAAACAATGGTATATTCTTCCTCGTCCTTCTAAATCAATGAATGAAATTTCATGTTCATAACATTTTTGCATTTTTGAAAACGTCCGTTAACATGTTTACTTTTTAACATTTACTTAATACAATTAAGAAATTACTGTGTGTTTATCTAATTGCCACATTGATTAACAAATTTATTTGAAATTATAAATTTACTTCAATATTAATTTTTTTTCTCTATATTTACGCCGAAAGGCGTACACCTATTGACAATGGGCACAATTAATGATCTTTTAACCTTATTTAACCTTAAACCCTAATTTGATGGCTATGCATCTTAGTCGTCCTCCAAAATCAATGGGTCAGATTTATTGTTCATAACTTTCTTGCATTTATCAAGGCATCCGTTAACATGCTTACTTTTTTACATTTACCTAATCACATTAAAAAATTACTGTAAAGATTTAGAGACACGTGTTCTCAGCCAATACCTTTCGATGTTCTCATCAACCAATACCTTTCGGCGTTCCCGTGAGTTAGGCTAGTTACATTTCTACAGAGTTTACACTCAGCCGCCATAATTGCAACCTTTAATATTCTCCATCAGTGGAGAGCTTAATGAATTCGTGACTTTTGATATCATCATCGGTGAGCTGACTATTTAATTTTCTGCCTTCAAAATGGGGAAACATGACCGAGCTATAAACCATGAACCATGGAATGGTCCAACCCAATCAGATGCCCGATTTTGTGAAGCGCCACCGTTTCGATATCCACAATGGTCGAAGTGAAATCGTCCGTCCTAGTACAGTCACAATGAATAGTTTATGTTAAAATTAGGTTTAGTAAATTAAATATTATAGTATATTTTATTTACAAACCTTAATTAAGGTTTATGTTAAAATTAAGTTTAATAAATTAAATATGCCTTGCTGCATTCATCAACCACAATTCAATTATGTGGTTGTGCTATATTTACGTCGAAAGGCATATAGCTATTGACAATGAGCATATTTAATAGGTTTTTAGTTTTTAATACTTTTTTTATGGATGAGATTAAATATGCCTAGAATATTCTTAGTCGTCACACTAAATGAATGGCTCTAATTTCCTCCATTAACTTTCGAGCTGTTATAAAGATTTACTTTTTTACATTTACCCAATCGTGTTTAAAAATTACCATGTTCACTAACTTATTGCCACATCTACCTGATTAAAAAATATTAAAGTATTCACACAAGTATTAAAGCGTTTCATGTTTCTGTAGGTTGACATTTGGTGACCCCGTTTCTGTGCTGGCATCACCAGCGATCCAGTCATTTGTGCATGCTTGCGTTTTTGCCGACTTTCGACGTTCACCAGCCGCGAGTTAGCGGCTGTGCTAGTATAAAGTTTTTCGATATCACCTAAAGATCATCCATGTCGTCGATTTTGACCATGACCAAAGCTCCAACTCGACCACGACCTGGGCGTCGACCTCAAACCATGCATCCACGAGACTTCGAAGAGTTGGTTCCAATTTACTTTGTAAATGTCGGGCTGAATTGTATCTAGTCGACCATCAATCACCAGTCGATGCGATTTTGTCCAATGTTTGAGCTTGTCGACTTGTTTGGTCGAGCCTATGCAGCCGACTGTTGTTGCAGAGGTAGTCGACCAATATTGTCACAGAGGTGGTCGATCAGTATTATCCATTTATTGTTGTGAGCAGCATATTCTTTGGTCAGGGCAATGCTGCCAAAATGTATACTTTATTTTCTGGTCGGTCCTTCCAGTCGACTAGTACTCCAAGTCGATCTCCAGTAAAATATTTCACAGAGCATCACCAAGATCACTTTCATCACAATCAGTTATGGCATTTGAGCAAGAGTTTCCTTAGTAATTATATCAACAAGTAAAGTAATTTAGCAGTATATCAGCGACTATTCTCGTATATGGATCGTCAATTTTGTAATAGCATGATTGGGTCTTCTAGAAATACCCATATTACCATGTCTCTCTTTTATCATCATCATTTTATTTGCACATCATTACTTTCTTCTTATCTTTTTTTTCATGTGCAGACTTATTCTCCATCATTCGCGAACAATATTCAAAGGCCGAGCAGCATACACGATCAAAATATCACGCAACATCAATTTTGTGTGAGCAGAAATCAACAAATATCCACTGTTATTCGCAAGCAACAACCAACAAGCATCCACCAACATCATCTTCAGTGCAAGCTTTCCACGAGCATAGGCAGTCCCAAGTTCAAGTCATGCGGCAACTGAACCAAATGTTGTAGTCTAGGAAAATGAGGCAAACACATAAGAGAGACTACATTGTGAAATATATCAAGAACACATAGGCATAACCCAACAAGAAGACTAAAATCTCTCTTCTTATTGGGTTACTTTGTGTTTGTGTTATTAGACATTAGATTATATGATAATATGTAATAAAGCAAGAATATATGCAATTACTATTAGGGCCTAAGACATTAGACTATATGATAATATGTAATAAAGCAAGAATATATGCAATTACTATTAGGGCCTAAGAGGCTCCCTCAACATCCCCTAAGTCTCACTTAATACTTTTAGTTCTCAAAAGCCTGTAGGGAATAGGTCCTAGTATTCCCGCAATAGAGCTTGTATTTCAGTATGTTCATCCCAATAATCTCCTATGGATGTGATCTTAGGGTGCTCCTCACTCCTTATAACAAAGCTTGTATTTAGTATGTTCATCCCAATAATCCCCTATGGATGTGATCATAGGGTGCTCCTCACTCCCTATGTTTATTTTTCGCAACTTTAGGGCTTTGGAATAGGAACTATTAACATCATCCAAATTAATGTTTTTAATATCTCTAGTGCCTTTAGATTCTTTAAATGTCAAATGCTTAAGGTCTTCTAGGCCATCGAGAGCTTCTAGGTTTGTATTAACCTTACTATAGGTCATGAGTATTTGTGCACTGGATGGATAAAGGCTATGATGAATTAGGGATTCATGCTCAAAACATACTATAGGTGGATGTGTGGGCTTAAATTTGTCAAGAAATTTCTTAATTTGTTGCAGCACTATGGTGAGTTCAAGAGACTTACCCGAAAATGAGAATTCATGGCAGAACTGGCGTTGAAGTACTTCCCAACAAGCGGTTTGTCTTCTAGTATCTTCATACATGTACCAAGCACTTGTGTAGCTTCACATACCTTAATACAATGCGCAATGTGCTCCTATGGATCAAACAACCCATCATATGATTTTAGAGATAATATTTGATGCTTCAACTTCTGGTCCTTACATGAGTGGTTGAACTGCAATGGAAGGATAAATCAATATTGGATAGCGAATTTGATCTCATCCCAAGAAATCAAAGCTTCCTTATGCATGGCCCACCTCATAGCTAGAGATATTTTAATGCAATATCAAGTATTGATATTCTCTATGCTTCAACTTTTTCTTCCAAATCAACTAGAACACTGTGTAAATCTAAAGTGCCATCATAAAGAAGGTGTTCTTTAATATTTGTATAGTTGCGTAACGTCTTGAAAATTTCTCATACATTCGTTGTTTCCAATTCTCAAAATTTGCTTCGGAATCTTCATTTGCATATTGAATGGCCTGATCCATCCACAATAGGGTTAACTTAGTTTGCTCACTTTCCACTAGTCAGAGTGAAGAGTTGATCTAAGACATCATGTTCCATATTTTCCTCACCAGTGTATCAAGGACCTTGGTATGGGTCTAGATGTTGGGTTAATTTCATACCATCCACTTCAAAGGTCATGAGTTCCTTCTTGAGATATATAATTGTGTAATTCTCATAGGCCCAATCAATACCCAACAGAGTTGGGTATGGGTCTTTTCCCCCCATTATTTCTATAACCTAGAAATCTACCATTGTTTTAATGCTAGCTAAATCCACTTCAGTGTTTTGTAGCTACCCAACATGATATATACATTAATTATTGGCCATCCACAACTTAATAGGTGAATAGGCTTGGGCTTGCCCATTTCCTCCCAAGTCTTCTTTGGTAATATGTTGACGTCCAATCCCAAATATAACATAACATCACTAATCTCATAGTCTTTGATGTGGGCGTTTAGTATAAATTCTCTTCCATATCTTCACTTCCTCCTTTGTATCCTACTTGTATTTCTCTCTGAAAGATTTAGTAGAAATCGTCTCCTCTAGGCTCCCTTCAGTCTCTAATGTCCCCTTGAGCGTGTTCTACAACTTTTGAGTGAGTTGTTCATCATCCAAAGTATCGAAAAAGACTTGGAACCATAAATCAATAGTATTTTTTGATTTCACTCGAAGGTCATTCCGTGCAAACATATTTTCTGTGACTCTTGGTTGAAGCTCAATGCTTGGTTCTGAAACCATCGATATGGAAGGTTTAGACATCTGTTGAAACATTTCTACTGCGTTCTGGAAGAACTCCTTCTGCCTTATGGGATCATACTTAACATCCACTAGTACCACTTTTTGAATCTTACTTTGATTAGGATTTTCAATATCATCACCATTCCTTGTTCCTCCTCGAGTAATAATGTTAATATTGGGCTCCTTTTCTGTAGTGATAGGTCGGGGCTCAAAATTTATTAAATTGGTCACTCGTTTCCTCACACAACCTTCCCATTTCGTGATCAATTCAGGGAAATCCTTGGTGGAATGGGTGTTGTTTCTACAGTGTGTGCACCAAGGTCTTCTCGGAAGAGGACAATCTCTCGTGAGGTGTCCTTTTTCATCGCAATTGTAACAATGAACTATTCCTCTTTTTCCTGTTCATCCACCTCGAAATCCTCCCCCACCTCTGCGACCTCCTCCAAACCCTTGAGGAGCTTCATCGATCTGAAATGAAAATTGATTTAATCTGTCTGCAAGAGAATCCAGAGAACGACACTTCTTGGTAGAATGAGTAGGTGACCCGCATAATTCACAATATATTGTATTCAGAACAGGGGAATACTTTTCTAGGATTAGATAGCGCCTAGGGGAGTGGCCATGACTTCTGCAAATTTCACATTATTCGTTATTTTGGCCTCCTTGATGATTTGGGAATGCATAGTACTGCATAAAGCCATGAAATGGTGTTATAGTGGCAAATTTCATGACCCCTTAGTTTGGGATATTCCATAGTTGTATGACCCTCGGTGTAGCAGCCAATACACCACACCTATGGTTGACCTACTCTAGGGAGGGTCAATTCTTGAATCTATTCAGTTAACAAAAAAATATATCATTGTAGATGCACAATATTAGTGTCTTCAGTCAGTCTCATAATCTACAAGCTTCCGGGATATCCAACCATCGCTTCAATTTCCATTGCTTGTTATAAGGCTTCCCCCAATGTAGCTATCCTCTACTGGGTTAATGAGATTCGATTCAATGGTAACAATGCCTGAATGAACCATTCTTGTTGATGATTCTCATGGATTGGATTGGCCAACTTCTCAATAACATCTTTTAATTGTTGGTTTTACTCCCACATAGATTCAATGTCTATTTGTTTTATTTCTTGTAACTCAGAAAGAGCCTGTTTCTTTGACTGAGGTAGTCGAAACTTTGTTAGAAAATTTTGCTTCACCTCATTTAGAGAGAAAGGATTCCTTGGCTCAATAGATTTCATATACCACTTTAAATCTTGACCCCTTAAGGTGGTATGAAATTCAACCAATTTTTTTGCATCTAGTGTTCCACGAGACCACCAGATGGCCTCACAAAGGAACCAATGATATTCAACATTCTCATCCCCTTTTCCCAAAAAATAAGGGTATTAGGTGAGGGATCCTGCATGTTGAGTTTCCATTGGGTATCTTGGTGATCCTACGAGAATGAACCTCGAAGGTCCTGGTTGTGATATAACTTAATTACTCACCACAACTTTGCTACTACCACTACTACTTGAAATTACTGGACTCGAAGGGATAGAAACAATAGAACCTACATAAATATTGATTGTAGATATTACCAAGGATGTAGATAGAACCGGGGAGTAAGCGACTAAGAGCTGTGCCCTTCACCTACAGAGTGGGGTTCTTTAATATGGGGGTTCACGTGTTCTTACAAGATTTTGTCTACCTCGTGCTACGGTTTAACTTTCTCCGGCGTAGTGGGTTTTGTCTCTTCCACAACTCCTTTTGAGGTCTCGACTGATAAATATTCATTAGTTGTGGCATCAATATTTACTTCTTCGTTTGTCTCTCCAAATATTCCTTTCTGTTGTCGACCTCCTGTATATTCTTCACCACTCTCACCAAATTTCTCCTTCAACCATTGACTAGCCAACCTTCCACGTCTCTGAAACTCTCACAATTTCTCTAATTCTTTCCTCTTACTACTATAATAATCAGTATCCTTCCACGATTGATCAAGTCTCTTCATCATATTTCGCATTTGGTTCTACCACCTCTTTTCAGTAGTTGCAACCCTCTTCAATGCCTATTCATCTCTTGCATTATTCTCTCGTCAACCCCCCATCTCTTCACACTCCTTCTCTATTGGCTCATGACCCTACTTTGAACCACTTCCCCCCCCCCAAGCTCAAGGGTTTACATTTCCATATAAATTGAAGGAATAAGCAACATCCCTTCTTCTGCTATCAGAATCTTGATCCATAAAGGGATTTCTTTCAACAATCTTCCATGAGCTCCTTCTTTGAATACAAATTCCTCTTTTGAAAAAGATTGGTGTTTCTCTACAGAAAATTCAATAATATATCCTTCCATAGTAGTCTGTACCCATAAATCCAAAGCACAAGAAATCTAATGATCCAACCGATGAAGAGCTGCTAAGTGATCAACAGTCCAATTAAATATTATCTTGAATAGATCTTTAAATTTGATACTTCTTGTAGTTGGTTGAGCCAATGAAATACCTCTTATGGGAATCAAATATATAATATCTTGTATTGGTCACTCGCAAGTTTTGAGTAAAAGACAATGCTCTTCACAACCCTCACACTTTTGTGTCATATTTCAACTTCTTGATGTATAAACTCGGTACATCTTCTTTCCCATCGATGCTCAATGTCAAAATTAAAAATGTGATGTTTCATCCTCTAAAAACTCACTTTAAATACATGTCCCAGAAACAAAACCATTTATTGGTGCAAAATTGGAGATTGAGGTTCTCGTAGGTTACCAACAAAGATACCACTATAGTCTAGCAGCATTGGCATATTCGACCATCTGTGAGGGAAGGAGGTCTTACCCAAAGTGTAGCCAAGAGTTGTGTGAGGTGAAGTGAATCAAAGAAGATGCATCATCAGATATATCACAACATAATGCAGAGTCCTACTTTAACATATAAAGAATTGTATTGCCAATTGACTAAACCAACATAACCATTAGATTAACTAGGTTGTGTAGCATACATACAAGTCCATACATCAAAGATAATGGATAAATACCGAATAGACAGTCCATAAGTAATTGCGCAATGAAAAAACTATAGAGTCATACACATCATAACCAAAATTTTAGGGCCCAAACGATCTCTTATATTATCAGTATCTCAGAAGTCATAATCCCATGAGTACATCCTTCTTAGCATAGCTTATACATCACAGTCCATGTTCCAATACCTATTGCAGACTCTATTTCTACTGTGCAAGCATAGTTATTCCCAAAAAATCCATTACAATATCTTATCACACTAGACCCAATAACAAAAATGGTGATAGCTTGATAACAGAGGATGAACAACAACAATACTAGCAACAACAATATAACAGTGCACAATATGACCAACAACCAAAAAAACCCAACCCTTTCCCATTACATATTCCCTTATTTTAATTTTTCCCTTAGGCGCTTCTTTAATACTTGATTTCTCTATTGTCTTTTCTTGATTTCGATGAGTGTTTCTTTTCCCATTTTCTCTTTGCATGCGCTCAAAGATTCTGGCTCTTTCCACTCACTTGTCCAACTAGTGCATGATCTGTTTTCACTGTTGGCACTCTTGCAATTAACTTTTCCACTTATCCTAGTTGGTATCCATCACTTTTAACCTTCCACTATGATATTGTGCTTTCCTGCAAAAATTTCACCTTTCCACAAAATTAGGTTCTCTTAAAAAAAATAGGGCTCAACATAACGATGACCTCCAAAAATGGCTTAAATCTTAGGAAAAATGTGCATTTTGGCTTTTATCCTCTTATGGTTTCCCTTTTGGCCTATAGGGTGGAAATTAAGGTCATAAAAAATGACCCCTAATGTGTGAGGTTAGGAAATGAATGGAAGGATGAAATACATTACAATAAAATAATGTCCATGTGAGGCAGTGTGAGGAGAGAGAAAAGGAGTTTTGAAAGCCAAATAAGTCCTGCAATCAAACACCAAGTATGAGAGTATAAATAGAGCATCCCCTAAGTAGACATATTCAGACTCTGAAGAGGATTTCCACCAAAAAATACACTGCAGATCCATGAAATGAAATGCTAGACCATGTCCACGAAAGAATACACAGTGGAACCATGTCATCAATAGGACCGTAGCCATGAGACAATACAATGTGCATATACATCATGAACTCAATCATAGCCACCAATAAATACAATGTGGATCTATCACACATTATATAGATATCATGAAGAAAATGATCATTGAGGATAGTACCCCCGAGGTCTTCAATGTACTCATGTACAAGTGATATACTCCTTCACAACTTGGAAAGGGATGTTGTAAAGGAATGATGTGTCCCCAAACCCAAGGTCTTCGTTCTAAACCTTGATTTTATGAATCTATATCATGCAAATAGATGATTTGATGTCAAGCATGGTAGAAACCTCTTATTACCGGTCATTGATGTATATCGTTAAAATACATGAGGGGAATCATCGATGATGAAGATGGAACCCAAGGTACCTTATACAATCTAGAGAGTGTGAATAGATGAGTTAGTGTTGAACACTCATAGAATCAATCGATTAGGGGTCAATGATATAAACCCATTGTCGATCATGAGGATGCCTTCCACTGAGCACTGCAAGCTCCATGGTACTAGCTGGTTTCTACAACGCTCTCCTAGATAATTTGATGAAGTCGATAGGAAGAGATCCATCGGAGGAGGGCCTTTATGTACCCCCAATCAATCAACATGAAACATACACCAAGAAATGATGTGAAGAGAGATTATCACAAAGTATAGTTGACATAAGAATGGTTGACTCAAAAATTTAAAAAAACAACAGATGGTTGAAGCAGGCTTAAAATTTCCTTGAACATATAACATAACACAATGGTGACTTGGAAATAAGACACAAGAGATGGATGGATATAGTGGAACAACACAGGAGGCATTGAAGCACTCTCCATAATGACTAGAAGAGTAACTAGTCAGAGGAGTATCTCTGAATCATGTTACTAGGATGGCTCCTAGGAAAGATAAAACCCAATTGCAGGATGAGGACTCAAACAAGTGCCATGTTCAAGGGAGACTTGAATAACGCTTCCATTTTGATAATAGACCAATGGTGAACCCCCCCCTCTTTGTTTTTTTTTATTTTTTATCTCCTTCATGGTTTAACGAGCGTGAAAGAGGAATAAAAGTATGCTTGGTTTCCTTTATGGTTTAAGGAGCATGAAAGAGTGATGCAAGTATGCTCAATTGTGTCTTTTTCGTTCGTTTTCAACGATCCCAAAAAAGATTTAAAAGGATATTCGTGATGTGTGTTTTTCGTTTCCTTTAATGAGTCTGAGAAAGAGATAAAAGTGTACTTGTCGGGAGAGAATGAGTGGCTTAACAACATTCTCCTATGTTCCAAGCACATGGAACTGACCTAATCAAAATGAATGCAAATGGTATAGGAAAGTGATATCCACCCTTAGAATTTGTTCTCTCCTTGGGTAGATGGATGAAAAACGAAGGCTGAATAATGAAAGAGGTGTATGGTCAAGGCTACTGCAATAGTGGTAAGTGGGATATAGGAAAAAAAAACGTAATGGCGGGAGGCATGACACAAGAAGAAAATGCACAAGAGACCATTAAGCAACAATAAAAACATTTTTTGGAACCCCCACATGATGTGACCATAATATAGATGAAGAGAGAAAAATGAGGCTCAATCTTCAAGTCAAGATGGGGCTAAGGGATGGCTCCCATGCCAATGGGAAATAACATCATGGGAATTATATGGAAATATGAGTGCTAACTATGGTGCCCATGAAGGGTAGGCACCACCATACCAGTTATGACATGCGAAAGGAGTGGTTAGTGTTGCAATCAACCGAGTTTGAATCTAAGGCATAGTGTTGGAAGTACAGATAGTTAATAACGCAAGGAGGGAAATGCAGGGAAAAACATATCCTTATATGTAAATTTGGGAACACATACCTCAAGTTCAGTGGAAGTTTCCATGTTCTTAAAAAATTCCTTGTAATTCTGTCAACACATGTAAACTAGATTCCGACGGTCAAAACACATAGTGAAATCTCAAAAAAGAAAAATATTTTTGGATTTTTTGGATATTGTATATGAAAATAAAAATCAATCACACCACACACCTATGTAAAAGGCACTAAACATCTTGATTCTTTATGCAAAGTAGATCCCATTTCTAGGCTCAGGCCAAGGATCTTTTTCATAATTAATGAACTCATGAGTTGATGTCAGCATCATATGGAACACGATGTTGGGGCCATGTCAGATAGAAATTAATTTGTGAAATCAAAGATACTCATTGTGAGTGGTTTTGTTAGTGGAAGTTCCTTGATGAGACCCATCAAGACATGAATAAGTTACAAAATATGAATATTTGATGGAAGGGGAAGCATATAATTTAGTGGCAAGTTCCAAAAAAGATAACCAAGGTGGAAATGGGTCAAGACTAGGAGGTGTACTAGATGCCCAAACAAATGCCCCTAGTCTCAGGTTAAGACTCATCATGCTAAATCTCATGGGTTTTGAATCAGGAAAATATGATCAATGCATCACCTCATCCTTTGTATTTTCTATGGAAGCCGTGACTTCTAGGATGGCCTCTTCTGAAGGAAACTCAGTGTCTAGGAAATCATGTCAACGCAGAGAGTCAACAACCTGTGTAGTTGGAGTAGGTTTATCACACTCCATACGAGGATGAAGGTGTTGAATAGTATCAACGGATGTTGATGGGATTTTTGGATAAAAAATATCGACCATTGTGATAGGAATGGATGCTCCATATGGATCAACATCCTCTAGAAGGGGTACCACCAAAGGATCAAAATGCTCGAGATATCCACTAGTAAACAATGAAATCATGTTTATAGGAGCGATGTTTGTAGTTGGAGATGGCCGAGGAAGGGGAAAAATTCCCATCAGTGAAGGATCTTTGAACATCCCTGCACCGATGTTGGCATATGAATATGTGGTATCACCAACAAAGGGTACATTAGACCTCATATTGGATCCAAGTTCTCGGGTATAGAATGCAGGTTGATCTATCGTCACTATTTTCCCTTGATGAGGGAAGTGTAGGACCCTAAATACCAATGAGAAAATTGTAGTTATCGTTTAGAAATAAGTACACATGAGTAACAGATTGTACTCAAGAAGTGCATCGACGACCTCCACATCAACAGAGACAGTCTTAAAACCTAACTTGATGGGTAAGGCGATGATTATTCCATGAGTTTGGAACATGTGCCTTTTTAATGCTTTTAATAGTGTGGCAGACGTGTTGAGATTAGGAGAGCCAAGGGCCTTCCAAAAATAAATAGACTTGATGCAAGTCAAGGCTCCTTCATCCACCACTTCCCAGTATATGTTTTTCCCCAATGATCGCAATATGATCTAGAAAGAAACCTCATGGGAGAGCCTATGAGTAACCTGAGAAGAATCAAATGTCATCAAACTTGAATTTTAGGGATCAACTTGACCTATGGATAACAACAAGGATTTCCACTATGTGGAGAATCTTTGGAGGACTTCAATCCAAGACATGGCACATGGTGCCTAGGCCAAGCCTTCCATAATACTATAGTTTTGGGTGACGCGTGTATTGGGATTATGTGTCGTGCGTCGAAGAATTACCTTCAGGGGGAGAATCAATGCGTCAAAATATGACTTCTCTATTTGAAGAGGGCCACCAGGCTGGGAAGAAGATGTTGGTTCTGGGGCAACATGAGAAGGCTCGAAAATGTCATAGTTTTTGGCCCTAGTATACAAATTAACCATTTGGTCACACACAAAATGGTAACATTCGAGGAAGATCCCTCATGATGAGGGGTACCTGCCATACCCCCTTGCAGAGGGGTAGGATTTGTGGAAACCATGTTTTGAGGTTGAGGGAGAAAAGGATGGGCTAAGATAGTAGGCTACTAGGGGGACCGTTGTTGTGCCAAGAATATATGGACCTCATCCTTTTGAAAACACTAGTGAGTAGGGTGGTCCTCCCCAAAAATTGTGCAGGGGAATAGACTCTTCTTCTTCTCTTTAGTGCCTCCCTCCTAGATGTGTTGGGTGGAGACAGTCCCTTTCTTAGTATTGGAATTTTACTCTTTTTTCATTTTCTTCTTTCCTCCAAGTTGTTGAGGGTTCTTTGGTTGCATGGACTACATTGAATTCACCTTGGAGGTATGAATAGGGAATGAAAAAATTTGAGCACTAGTACCAGAAGCTGATGGATGTGACTTAATGGACATGTGACCCATCTGATTGTCTAATTGGTTTATAGAGGCATGCGAAATATAACCTACCACACCCCGAGCCTACAAAACCCAAAGAAATGAACCCCGTTCTCTACAATGTAGTGCCTCGGGTTGTTCCACTTCTTTCCAAGTGATCCAGGATCTTTTCATTGAGTGAATTATAAAGAATTGCATTAAATGAGCATAAATTAAAGTGCACCATTAAAGAAGGAAAAAATCAATAATGAAGAGACATAAGCATCAAATCTGGACACAAAAACTTGATAGCGGAGTTCGTCCCTGGTGAACTACGTCTCTGAGTCCTTCTCTCAAATGGGTATGCCTTCTTATTAACTTAGCAAAATAAATTGGCAAAATACATAAGTATACCTCATTCTTAAATTAAGCTGCAAAAGTTTTTCTTAGATCATAAAACAAACAACACCACTGAATTCATGGCGTTAAATTACCCAAAAATGACTGTCTCCATGCCTCGATCCGACTCTGGCACTCCTAGGCCCAAGAAAAACTTTGTCTCACTTTATGTGCCCTACAACCTGCAATAAATGTTGAGGAATCTGTCTCGAAATGTGTTATTTTCCATACCCACGCGCGCCCTCCTCCAGCACTAGGCGGATGCAAGTTTTAAGTATTTTTTGTGAGATTTGTAAACAATGGAATCCATTTCCATAGTGGTTAGTGGATCTTGTGTAAAGGCGTTAACGTAGGGGGAGGTCACGGTGTCGAGCCCGCAGGCCTCCCTTTTTGGGCTATTCGTTGCAACTTATATATATATTTGAAATATATCATTCCGCTAACTTTGGCAATGCTTATAGAATTCGGTTGGGTGCCAGATTTGGTGGGGTCCTGCCATATTTGGTGGACCAGCCAAATCTTAATTGTTTTTGAAATTTTGATCATGGGTTATCATTGGGCATTTTCCCACTACCACGTGGCATCCCATGACTGGGCCACGTGGCAGCCAACCATTGGGCCACGGCCCACGTCAACCACTATATTCCAACTTAGCTTCCAAATAAGCCTACCACATCAGCCACCACATCACTGTACGAACTACCATGTGGCTGTACGGACTGCCATGTGGCGTAATTTTATTGGTCCATGAAATGACCCATAAATGCCAAATATGAGTGACACGTGGCAGCCTCTGGTGCTGCCACATCACCATGCTAACATCAGCATGACACGTGTCACCTTTTGCACATGCCATGTATGTTTTTCAAATGATGACATCATTCGTACTGATACTGGCATCAGCAGTATGGATGCTGACTCATCCCCCTGTTGATTTGGCTAGGTTGACCAAAATTTGACCGTGAATATCTTTCGATCTATAAATTTGTTTGAAGATCCGTTTGTTCCATTGGAAATATTGCAACACACTCTTCGTGATGATATCATTTTCATTGAGTTTTGAGAACTTTTATTTTTTTCCCTTTCTTTGTCTGCCAACGCCATTTTGAGCTTCCTGAGTTTCTTCTGTGAGTTCTGAGTTGTTCTTTGTATTCTATGGATCCTTTTGGATCACACCTTCCCAGTGAGATCTTTTTGGACCACCAAAATATTTCATCAATCAAGAAATAAGTGAGGGAAAAGTTGTCACCTTGTTCTTCTCAACCCACTTTTCCTTGCTTGGATGCGTTCCCTTTATGCCTATTCAAAGATAATCAACATCACCCCTGTGTGAAGTCCTCTTCCTTTTGTGCATGATGATATCTTCCTTTAACTCATCCAAGTACTCGGGACAAAACCCATCAACTGAAGGTATTGAAACTTCCTCATCCTAATCTATGATCATGGGAGGCTAAAAATGTTTCAAGTTCTCTACATTTACAACTGAGTAAATATGCATATAAGGTGGAAGATCCAGACGAAAAGAATTGGTACCACTTTTCTCTAAAATAGTGAAGGGTCCATAATGAATGGGCTGGATTTTATTTCCTTCACCCTTCAATCTCTCGTTGATGTGAATCCATACCCAGTCTCCAACCTGCAACTGATGATCAACCTTGTGCTTGTCATGCCGAGATTTATACAATGCTTGACTTTTCTCCAATTGTTCCCTAACTTCCTGGTGCACTTGATGTATCCTCTAGATGAACTTGTGGGCTCTGTCCTCTTTTATTTCTTCATTTGAATCAACATCTCTCCCATACATCAAGTCTAAAGGAACTTTAGGTAGGTACCCAAAACATGTCTCAAAAGGTGAACACTGAGTGGAGGAATGTAAGGCTTGGTTATAAGCATGTTGTACATAGGGTATCTGTTCATCCCATAAATTGGGATGCTTTTTGTGGTAGCCTCGAAGAAAAAGTACGATTGTTTGTTTTACAACCTCTGGCTATCCGTCGGTCTGTGGATGGAAAGCAGTGATCCTCTTCAATTTGGTGTCCATCATTCTCCACAAGCTTGTCCAAAAATCCCCAAGGAATCGAGTATTTCAATCCGAGATAATGGATGTGGGTAACCCAAAGTGAACCCAAACATACTGAAAGAAGAGATTAGCAATATGCTCATCAGCGATATGATTTTTACATGGCATCACGATACACATATTGTTGAACCTATTAACTACAACATGCAAATAGTCATGACCCCCTTTTGACATTGGTAAACCCCCTACAAAATCCATGGAGATACTTTCCCATATATGGGATGGAACAAGTAGTGGTGAGTATAGCCCTAGTTTTCTATTAGTGGGCTTACAAGTAGAACACATCACACACCCCTTTACATATTTATTTACAATTGCTTTCATTTGAGGCTAGTAACACAACCTTTGCAAATGAGCCATATTTTTTCCTACCCAAAAATTCCCAGACACAAGAGAAGTGTGAGCTTCTCGTATTACATGGATTCGTTCACTTGTAGGAATACATAGCTTTCCAAGATGGTACAGTAGTTTTCCCTGTAGAGAATAGTTCTCTACCTGTGCACCATGGGTTAGCTTCTCATATACTTCTTTAAAATCTTCATCAATGGCATATTGTTCCACATAGCTATCATGAGATAAAGAAGTATTCTTCAAAAT
>JZKD02S2130071.1:348717-368351 GCA_000966675.3 Picea glauca
GTAGTCGACCAATATTGTCACAGAGGTGGTCGATCAGTATTATCCATTTATTGTTGTGAGCAGCATATTCTTTGGTCAGGGCAATGCTGCCAAAATGTATACTTTATTTTCTGGTCGGTCCTTCCAGTCGACTAGTACTCCAAGTCGATCTCCAGTAAAATATTTCACAGAGCATCACCAAGATCACTTTCATCACAATCAGTTATGGCATTTGAGCAAGAGTTTCCTTAGTAATTATATCAACAAGTAAAGTAATTTAGCAGTATATCAGCGACTATTCTCGTATATGGATCGTCAATTTTGTAATAGCATGATTGGGTCTTCTAGAAATACCCATATTACCATGTCTCTCTTTTATCATCATCATTTTATTTGCACATCATTACTTTCTTCTTATCTTTTTTTTCATGTGCAGACTTATTCTCCATCATTCGCGAACAATATTCAAAGGCCGAGCAGCATACACGATCAAAATATCACGCAACATCAATTTTGTGTGAGCAGAAATCAACAAATATCCACTGTTATTCGCAAGCAACAACCAACAAGCATCCACCAACATCATCTTCAGTGCAAGCTTTCCACGAGCATAGGCAGTCCCAAGTTCAAGTCATGCGGCAACTGAACCAAATGTTGTAGTCTAGGAAAATGAGGCAAACACATAAGAGAGACTACATTGTGAAATATATCAAGAACACATAGGCATAACCCAACAAGAAGACTAAAATCTCTCTTCTTATTGGGTTACTTTGTGTTTGTGTTATTAGACATTAGATTATATGATAATATGTAATAAAGCAAGAATATATGCAATTACTATTAGGGCCTAAGACATTAGACTATATGATAATATGTAATAAAGCAAGAATATATGCAATTACTATTAGGGCCTAAGAGGCTCCCTCAACATCCCCTAAGTCTCACTTAATACTTTTAGTTCTCAAAAGCCTGTAGGGAATAGGTCCTAGTATTCCCGCAATAGAGCTTGTATTTCAGTATGTTCATCCCAATAATCTCCTATGGATGTGATCTTAGGGTGCTCCTCACTCCTTATAACAAAGCTTGTATTTAGTATGTTCATCCCAATAATCCCCTATGGATGTGATCATAGGGTGCTCCTCACTCCCTATGTTTATTTTTCGCAACTTTAGGGCTTTGGAATAGGAACTATTAACATCATCCAAATTAATGTTTTTAATATCTCTAGTGCCTTTAGATTCTTTAAATGTCAAATGCTTAAGGTCTTCTAGGCCATCGAGAGCTTCTAGGTTTGTATTAACCTTACTATAGGTCATGAGTATTTGTGCACTGGATGGATAAAGGCTATGATGAATTAGGGATTCATGCTCAAAACATACTATAGGTGGATGTGTGGGCTTAAATTTGTCAAGAAATTTCTTAATTTGTTGCAGCACTATGGTGAGTTCAAGAGACTTACCCGAAAATGAGAATTCATGGCAGAACTGGCGTTGAAGTACTTCCCAACAAGCGGTTTGTCTTCTAGTATCTTCATACATGTACCAAGCACTTGTGTAGCTTCACATACCTTAATACAATGCGCAATGTGCTCCTATGGATCAAACAACCCATCATATGATTTTAGAGATAATATTTGATGCTTCAACTTCTGGTCCTTACATGAGTGGTTGAACTGCAATGGAAGGATAAATCAATATTGGATAGCGAATTTGATCTCATCCCAAGAAATCAAAGCTTCCTTATGCATGGCCCACCTCATAGCTAGAGATATTTTAATGCAATATCAAGTATTGATATTCTCTATGCTTCAACTTTTTCTTCCAAATCAACTAGAACACTGTGTAAATCTAAAGTGCCATCATAAAGAAGGTGTTCTTTAATATTTGTATAGTTGCGTAACGTCTTGAAAATTTCTCATACATTCGTTGTTTCCAATTCTCAAAATTTGCTTCGGAATCTTCATTTGCATATTGAATGGCCTGATCCATCCACAATAGGGTTAACTTAGTTTGCTCACTTTCCACTAGTCAGAGTGAAGAGTTGATCTAAGACATCATGTTCCATATTTTCCTCACCAGTGTATCAAGGACCTTGGTATGGGTCTAGATGTTGGGTTAATTTCATACCATCCACTTCAAAGGTCATGAGTTCCTTCTTGAGATATATAATTGTGTAATTCTCATAGGCCCAATCAATACCCAACAGAGTTGGGTATGGGTCTTTTCCCCCCATTATTTCTATAACCTAGAAATCTACCATTGTTTTAATGCTAGCTAAATCCACTTCAGTGTTTTGTAGCTACCCAACATGATATATACATTAATTATTGGCCATCCACAACTTAATAGGTGAATAGGCTTGGGCTTGCCCATTTCCTCCCAAGTCTTCTTTGGTAATATGTTGACGTCCAATCCCAAATATAACATAACATCACTAATCTCATAGTCTTTGATGTGGGCGTTTAGTATAAATTCTCTTCCATATCTTCACTTCCTCCTTTGTATCCTACTTGTATTTCTCTCTGAAAGATTTAGTAGAAATCGTCTCCTCTAGGCTCCCTTCAGTCTCTAATGTCCCCTTGAGCGTGTTCTACAACTTTTGAGTGAGTTGTTCATCATCCAAAGTATCGAAAAAGACTTGGAACCATAAATCAATAGTATTTTTTGATTTCACTCGAAGGTCATTCCGTGCAAACATATTTTCTGTGACTCTTGGTTGAAGCTCAATGCTTGGTTCTGAAACCATCGATATGGAAGGTTTAGACATCTGTTGAAACATTTCTACTGCGTTCTGGAAGAACTCCTTCTGCCTTATGGGATCATACTTAACATCCACTAGTACCACTTTTTGAATCTTACTTTGATTAGGATTTTCAATATCATCACCATTCCTTGTTCCTCCTCGAGTAATAATGTTAATATTGGGCTCCTTTTCTGTAGTGATAGGTCGGGGCTCAAAATTTATTAAATTGGTCACTCGTTTCCTCACACAACCTTCCCATTTCGTGATCAATTCAGGGAAATCCTTGGTGGAATGGGTGTTGTTTCTACAGTGTGTGCACCAAGGTCTTCTCGGAAGAGGACAATCTCTCGTGAGGTGTCCTTTTTCATCGCAATTGTAACAATGAACTATTCCTCTTTTTCCTGTTCATCCACCTCGAAATCCTCCCCCACCTCTGCGACCTCCTCCAAACCCTTGAGGAGCTTCATCGATCTGAAATGAAAATTGATTTAATCTGTCTGCAAGAGAATCCAGAGAACGACACTTCTTGGTAGAATGAGTAGGTGACCCGCATAATTCACAATATATTGTATTCAGAACAGGGGAATACTTTTCTAGGATTAGATAGCGCCTAGGGGAGTGGCCATGACTTCTGCAAATTTCACATTATTCGTTATTTTGGCCTCCTTGATGATTTGGGAATGCATAGTACTGCATAAAGCCATGAAATGGTGTTATAGTGGCAAATTTCATGACCCCTTAGTTTGGGATATTCCATAGTTGTATGACCCTCGGTGTAGCAGCCAATACACCACACCTATGGTTGACCTACTCTAGGGAGGGTCAATTCTTGAATCTATTCAGTTAACAAAAAAATATATCATTGTAGATGCACAATATTAGTGTCTTCAGTCAGTCTCATAATCTACAAGCTTCCGGGATATCCAACCATCGCTTCAATTTCCATTGCTTGTTATAAGGCTTCCCCCAATGTAGCTATCCTCTACTGGGTTAATGAGATTCGATTCAATGGTAACAATGCCTGAATGAACCATTCTTGTTGATGATTCTCATGGATTGGATTGGCCAACTTCTCAATAACATCTTTTAATTGTTGGTTTTACTCCCACATAGATTCAATGTCTATTTGTTTTATTTCTTGTAACTCAGAAAGAGCCTGTTTCTTTGACTGAGGTAGTCGAAACTTTGTTAGAAAATTTTGCTTCACCTCATTTAGAGAGAAAGGATTCCTTGGCTCAATAGATTTCATATACCACTTTAAATCTTGACCCCTTAAGGTGGTATGAAATTCAACCAATTTTTTTGCATCTAGTGTTCCACGAGACCACCAGATGGCCTCACAAAGGAACCAATGATATTCAACATTCTCATCCCCTTTTCCCAAAAAATAAGGGTATTAGGTGAGGGATCCTGCATGTTGAGTTTCCATTGGGTATCTTGGTGATCCTACGAGAATGAACCTCGAAGGTCCTGGTTGTGATATAACTTAATTACTCACCACAACTTTGCTACTACCACTACTACTTGAAATTACTGGACTCGAAGGGATAGAAACAATAGAACCTACATAAATATTGATTGTAGATATTACCAAGGATGTAGATAGAACCGGGGAGTAAGCGACTAAGAGCTGTGCCCTTCACCTACAGAGTGGGGTTCTTTAATATGGGGGTTCACGTGTTCTTACAAGATTTTGTCTACCTCGTGCTACGGTTTAACTTTCTCCGGCGTAGTGGGTTTTGTCTCTTCCACAACTCCTTTTGAGGTCTCGACTGATAAATATTCATTAGTTGTGGCATCAATATTTACTTCTTCGTTTGTCTCTCCAAATATTCCTTTCTGTTGTCGACCTCCTGTATATTCTTCACCACTCTCACCAAATTTCTCCTTCAACCATTGACTAGCCAACCTTCCACGTCTCTGAAACTCTCACAATTTCTCTAATTCTTTCCTCTTACTACTATAATAATCAGTATCCTTCCACGATTGATCAAGTCTCTTCATCATATTTCGCATTTGGTTCTACCACCTCTTTTCAGTAGTTGCAACCCTCTTCAATGCCTATTCATCTCTTGCATTATTCTCTCGTCAACCCCCCATCTCTTCACACTCCTTCTCTATTGGCTCATGACCCTACTTTGAACCACTTCCCCCCCCCCAAGCTCAAGGGTTTACATTTCCATATAAATTGAAGGAATAAGCAACATCCCTTCTTCTGCTATCAGAATCTTGATCCATAAAGGGATTTCTTTCAACAATCTTCCATGAGCTCCTTCTTTGAATACAAATTCCTCTTTTGAAAAAGATTGGTGTTTCTCTACAGAAAATTCAATAATATATCCTTCCATAGTAGTCTGTACCCATAAATCCAAAGCACAAGAAATCTAATGATCCAACCGATGAAGAGCTGCTAAGTGATCAACAGTCCAATTAAATATTATCTTGAATAGATCTTTAAATTTGATACTTCTTGTAGTTGGTTGAGCCAATGAAATACCTCTTATGGGAATCAAATATATAATATCTTGTATTGGTCACTCGCAAGTTTTGAGTAAAAGACAATGCTCTTCACAACCCTCACACTTTTGTGTCATATTTCAACTTCTTGATGTATAAACTCGGTACATCTTCTTTCCCATCGATGCTCAATGTCAAAATTAAAAATGTGATGTTTCATCCTCTAAAAACTCACTTTAAATACATGTCCCAGAAACAAAACCATTTATTGGTGCAAAATTGGAGATTGAGGTTCTCGTAGGTTACCAACAAAGATACCACTATAGTCTAGCAGCATTGGCATATTCGACCATCTGTGAGGGAAGGAGGTCTTACCCAAAGTGTAGCCAAGAGTTGTGTGAGGTGAAGTGAATCAAAGAAGATGCATCATCAGATATATCACAACATAATGCAGAGTCCTACTTTAACATATAAAGAATTGTATTGCCAATTGACTAAACCAACATAACCATTAGATTAACTAGGTTGTGTAGCATACATACAAGTCCATACATCAAAGATAATGGATAAATACCGAATAGACAGTCCATAAGTAATTGCGCAATGAAAAAACTATAGAGTCATACACATCATAACCAAAATTTTAGGGCCCAAACGATCTCTTATATTATCAGTATCTCAGAAGTCATAATCCCATGAGTACATCCTTCTTAGCATAGCTTATACATCACAGTCCATGTTCCAATACCTATTGCAGACTCTATTTCTACTGTGCAAGCATAGTTATTCCCAAAAAATCCATTACAATATCTTATCACACTAGACCCAATAACAAAAATGGTGATAGCTTGATAACAGAGGATGAACAACAACAATACTAGCAACAACAATATAACAGTGCACAATATGACCAACAACCAAAAAAACCCAACCCTTTCCCATTACATATTCCCTTATTTTAATTTTTCCCTTAGGCGCTTCTTTAATACTTGATTTCTCTATTGTCTTTTCTTGATTTCGATGAGTGTTTCTTTTCCCATTTTCTCTTTGCATGCGCTCAAAGATTCTGGCTCTTTCCACTCACTTGTCCAACTAGTGCATGATCTGTTTTCACTGTTGGCACTCTTGCAATTAACTTTTCCACTTATCCTAGTTGGTATCCATCACTTTTAACCTTCCACTATGATATTGTGCTTTCCTGCAAAAATTTCACCTTTCCACAAAATTAGGTTCTCTTAAAAAAAATAGGGCTCAACATAACGATGACCTCCAAAAATGGCTTAAATCTTAGGAAAAATGTGCATTTTGGCTTTTATCCTCTTATGGTTTCCCTTTTGGCCTATAGGGTGGAAATTAAGGTCATAAAAAATGACCCCTAATGTGTGAGGTTAGGAAATGAATGGAAGGATGAAATACATTACAATAAAATAATGTCCATGTGAGGCAGTGTGAGGAGAGAGAAAAGGAGTTTTGAAAGCCAAATAAGTCCTGCAATCAAACACCAAGTATGAGAGTATAAATAGAGCATCCCCTAAGTAGACATATTCAGACTCTGAAGAGGATTTCCACCAAAAAATACACTGCAGATCCATGAAATGAAATGCTAGACCATGTCCACGAAAGAATACACAGTGGAACCATGTCATCAATAGGACCGTAGCCATGAGACAATACAATGTGCATATACATCATGAACTCAATCATAGCCACCAATAAATACAATGTGGATCTATCACACATTATATAGATATCATGAAGAAAATGATCATTGAGGATAGTACCCCCGAGGTCTTCAATGTACTCATGTACAAGTGATATACTCCTTCACAACTTGGAAAGGGATGTTGTAAAGGAATGATGTGTCCCCAAACCCAAGGTCTTCGTTCTAAACCTTGATTTTATGAATCTATATCATGCAAATAGATGATTTGATGTCAAGCATGGTAGAAACCTCTTATTACCGGTCATTGATGTATATCGTTAAAATACATGAGGGGAATCATCGATGATGAAGATGGAACCCAAGGTACCTTATACAATCTAGAGAGTGTGAATAGATGAGTTAGTGTTGAACACTCATAGAATCAATCGATTAGGGGTCAATGATATAAACCCATTGTCGATCATGAGGATGCCTTCCACTGAGCACTGCAAGCTCCATGGTACTAGCTGGTTTCTACAACGCTCTCCTAGATAATTTGATGAAGTCGATAGGAAGAGATCCATCGGAGGAGGGCCTTTATGTACCCCCAATCAATCAACATGAAACATACACCAAGAAATGATGTGAAGAGAGATTATCACAAAGTATAGTTGACATAAGAATGGTTGACTCAAAAATTTAAAAAAACAACAGATGGTTGAAGCAGGCTTAAAATTTCCTTGAACATATAACATAACACAATGGTGACTTGGAAATAAGACACAAGAGATGGATGGATATAGTGGAACAACACAGGAGGCATTGAAGCACTCTCCATAATGACTAGAAGAGTAACTAGTCAGAGGAGTATCTCTGAATCATGTTACTAGGATGGCTCCTAGGAAAGATAAAACCCAATTGCAGGATGAGGACTCAAACAAGTGCCATGTTCAAGGGAGACTTGAATAACGCTTCCATTTTGATAATAGACCAATGGTGAACCCCCCCCTCTTTGTTTTTTTTTATTTTTTATCTCCTTCATGGTTTAACGAGCGTGAAAGAGGAATAAAAGTATGCTTGGTTTCCTTTATGGTTTAAGGAGCATGAAAGAGTGATGCAAGTATGCTCAATTGTGTCTTTTTCGTTCGTTTTCAACGATCCCAAAAAAGATTTAAAAGGATATTCGTGATGTGTGTTTTTCGTTTCCTTTAATGAGTCTGAGAAAGAGATAAAAGTGTACTTGTCGGGAGAGAATGAGTGGCTTAACAACATTCTCCTATGTTCCAAGCACATGGAACTGACCTAATCAAAATGAATGCAAATGGTATAGGAAAGTGATATCCACCCTTAGAATTTGTTCTCTCCTTGGGTAGATGGATGAAAAACGAAGGCTGAATAATGAAAGAGGTGTATGGTCAAGGCTACTGCAATAGTGGTAAGTGGGATATAGGAAAAAAAAACGTAATGGCGGGAGGCATGACACAAGAAGAAAATGCACAAGAGACCATTAAGCAACAATAAAAACATTTTTTGGAACCCCCACATGATGTGACCATAATATAGATGAAGAGAGAAAAATGAGGCTCAATCTTCAAGTCAAGATGGGGCTAAGGGATGGCTCCCATGCCAATGGGAAATAACATCATGGGAATTATATGGAAATATGAGTGCTAACTATGGTGCCCATGAAGGGTAGGCACCACCATACCAGTTATGACATGCGAAAGGAGTGGTTAGTGTTGCAATCAACCGAGTTTGAATCTAAGGCATAGTGTTGGAAGTACAGATAGTTAATAACGCAAGGAGGGAAATGCAGGGAAAAACATATCCTTATATGTAAATTTGGGAACACATACCTCAAGTTCAGTGGAAGTTTCCATGTTCTTAAAAAATTCCTTGTAATTCTGTCAACACATGTAAACTAGATTCCGACGGTCAAAACACATAGTGAAATCTCAAAAAAGAAAAATATTTTTGGATTTTTTGGATATTGTATATGAAAATAAAAATCAATCACACCACACACCTATGTAAAAGGCACTAAACATCTTGATTCTTTATGCAAAGTAGATCCCATTTCTAGGCTCAGGCCAAGGATCTTTTTCATAATTAATGAACTCATGAGTTGATGTCAGCATCATATGGAACACGATGTTGGGGCCATGTCAGATAGAAATTAATTTGTGAAATCAAAGATACTCATTGTGAGTGGTTTTGTTAGTGGAAGTTCCTTGATGAGACCCATCAAGACATGAATAAGTTACAAAATATGAATATTTGATGGAAGGGGAAGCATATAATTTAGTGGCAAGTTCCAAAAAAGATAACCAAGGTGGAAATGGGTCAAGACTAGGAGGTGTACTAGATGCCCAAACAAATGCCCCTAGTCTCAGGTTAAGACTCATCATGCTAAATCTCATGGGTTTTGAATCAGGAAAATATGATCAATGCATCACCTCATCCTTTGTATTTTCTATGGAAGCCGTGACTTCTAGGATGGCCTCTTCTGAAGGAAACTCAGTGTCTAGGAAATCATGTCAACGCAGAGAGTCAACAACCTGTGTAGTTGGAGTAGGTTTATCACACTCCATACGAGGATGAAGGTGTTGAATAGTATCAACGGATGTTGATGGGATTTTTGGATAAAAAATATCGACCATTGTGATAGGAATGGATGCTCCATATGGATCAACATCCTCTAGAAGGGGTACCACCAAAGGATCAAAATGCTCGAGATATCCACTAGTAAACAATGAAATCATGTTTATAGGAGCGATGTTTGTAGTTGGAGATGGCCGAGGAAGGGGAAAAATTCCCATCAGTGAAGGATCTTTGAACATCCCTGCACCGATGTTGGCATATGAATATGTGGTATCACCAACAAAGGGTACATTAGACCTCATATTGGATCCAAGTTCTCGGGTATAGAATGCAGGTTGATCTATCGTCACTATTTTCCCTTGATGAGGGAAGTGTAGGACCCTAAATACCAATGAGAAAATTGTAGTTATCGTTTAGAAATAAGTACACATGAGTAACAGATTGTACTCAAGAAGTGCATCGACGACCTCCACATCAACAGAGACAGTCTTAAAACCTAACTTGATGGGTAAGGCGATGATTATTCCATGAGTTTGGAACATGTGCCTTTTTAATGCTTTTAATAGTGTGGCAGACGTGTTGAGATTAGGAGAGCCAAGGGCCTTCCAAAAATAAATAGACTTGATGCAAGTCAAGGCTCCTTCATCCACCACTTCCCAGTATATGTTTTTCCCCAATGATCGCAATATGATCTAGAAAGAAACCTCATGGGAGAGCCTATGAGTAACCTGAGAAGAATCAAATGTCATCAAACTTGAATTTTAGGGATCAACTTGACCTATGGATAACAACAAGGATTTCCACTATGTGGAGAATCTTTGGAGGACTTCAATCCAAGACATGGCACATGGTGCCTAGGCCAAGCCTTCCATAATACTATAGTTTTGGGTGACGCGTGTATTGGGATTATGTGTCGTGCGTCGAAGAATTACCTTCAGGGGGAGAATCAATGCGTCAAAATATGACTTCTCTATTTGAAGAGGGCCACCAGGCTGGGAAGAAGATGTTGGTTCTGGGGCAACATGAGAAGGCTCGAAAATGTCATAGTTTTTGGCCCTAGTATACAAATTAACCATTTGGTCACACACAAAATGGTAACATTCGAGGAAGATCCCTCATGATGAGGGGTACCTGCCATACCCCCTTGCAGAGGGGTAGGATTTGTGGAAACCATGTTTTGAGGTTGAGGGAGAAAAGGATGGGCTAAGATAGTAGGCTACTAGGGGGACCGTTGTTGTGCCAAGAATATATGGACCTCATCCTTTTGAAAACACTAGTGAGTAGGGTGGTCCTCCCCAAAAATTGTGCAGGGGAATAGACTCTTCTTCTTCTCTTTAGTGCCTCCCTCCTAGATGTGTTGGGTGGAGACAGTCCCTTTCTTAGTATTGGAATTTTACTCTTTTTTCATTTTCTTCTTTCCTCCAAGTTGTTGAGGGTTCTTTGGTTGCATGGACTACATTGAATTCACCTTGGAGGTATGAATAGGGAATGAAAAAATTTGAGCACTAGTACCAGAAGCTGATGGATGTGACTTAATGGACATGTGACCCATCTGATTGTCTAATTGGTTTATAGAGGCATGCGAAATATAACCTACCACACCCCGAGCCTACAAAACCCAAAGAAATGAACCCCGTTCTCTACAATGTAGTGCCTCGGGTTGTTCCACTTCTTTCCAAGTGATCCAGGATCTTTTCATTGAGTGAATTATAAAGAATTGCATTAAATGAGCATAAATTAAAGTGCACCATTAAAGAAGGAAAAAATCAATAATGAAGAGACATAAGCATCAAATCTGGACACAAAAACTTGATAGCGGAGTTCGTCCCTGGTGAACTACGTCTCTGAGTCCTTCTCTCAAATGGGTATGCCTTCTTATTAACTTAGCAAAATAAATTGGCAAAATACATAAGTATACCTCATTCTTAAATTAAGCTGCAAAAGTTTTTCTTAGATCATAAAACAAACAACACCACTGAATTCATGGCGTTAAATTACCCAAAAATGACTGTCTCCATGCCTCGATCCGACTCTGGCACTCCTAGGCCCAAGAAAAACTTTGTCTCACTTTATGTGCCCTACAACCTGCAATAAATGTTGAGGAATCTGTCTCGAAATGTGTTATTTTCCATACCCACGCGCGCCCTCCTCCAGCACTAGGCGGATGCAAGTTTTAAGTATTTTTTGTGAGATTTGTAAACAATGGAATCCATTTCCATAGTGGTTAGTGGATCTTGTGTAAAGGCGTTAACGTAGGGGGAGGTCACGGTGTCGAGCCCGCAGGCCTCCCTTTTTGGGCTATTCGTTGCAACTTATATATATATTTGAAATATATCATTCCGCTAACTTTGGCAATGCTTATAGAATTCGGTTGGGTGCCAGATTTGGTGGGGTCCTGCCATATTTGGTGGACCAGCCAAATCTTAATTGTTTTTGAAATTTTGATCATGGGTTATCATTGGGCATTTTCCCACTACCACGTGGCATCCCATGACTGGGCCACGTGGCAGCCAACCATTGGGCCACGGCCCACGTCAACCACTATATTCCAACTTAGCTTCCAAATAAGCCTACCACATCAGCCACCACATCACTGTACGAACTACCATGTGGCTGTACGGACTGCCATGTGGCGTAATTTTATTGGTCCATGAAATGACCCATAAATGCCAAATATGAGTGACACGTGGCAGCCTCTGGTGCTGCCACATCACCATGCTAACATCAGCATGACACGTGTCACCTTTTGCACATGCCATGTATGTTTTTCAAATGATGACATCATTCGTACTGATACTGGCATCAGCAGTATGGATGCTGACTCATCCCCCTGTTGATTTGGCTAGGTTGACCAAAATTTGACCGTGAATATCTTTCGATCTATAAATTTGTTTGAAGATCCGTTTGTTCCATTGGAAATATTGCAACACACTCTTCGTGATGATATCATTTTCATTGAGTTTTGAGAACTTTTATTTTTTTCCCTTTCTTTGTCTGCCAACGCCATTTTGAGCTTCCTGAGTTTCTTCTGTGAGTTCTGAGTTGTTCTTTGTATTCTATGGATCCTTTTGGATCACACCTTCCCAGTGAGATCTTTTTGGACCACCAAAATATTTCATCAATCAAGAAATAAGTGAGGGAAAAGTTGTCACCTTGTTCTTCTCAACCCACTTTTCCTTGCTTGGATGCGTTCCCTTTATGCCTATTCAAAGATAATCAACATCACCCCTGTGTGAAGTCCTCTTCCTTTTGTGCATGATGATATCTTCCTTTAACTCATCCAAGTACTCGGGACAAAACCCATCAACTGAAGGTATTGAAACTTCCTCATCCTAATCTATGATCATGGGAGGCTAAAAATGTTTCAAGTTCTCTACATTTACAACTGAGTAAATATGCATATAAGGTGGAAGATCCAGACGAAAAGAATTGGTACCACTTTTCTCTAAAATAGTGAAGGGTCCATAATGAATGGGCTGGATTTTATTTCCTTCACCCTTCAATCTCTCGTTGATGTGAATCCATACCCAGTCTCCAACCTGCAACTGATGATCAACCTTGTGCTTGTCATGCCGAGATTTATACAATGCTTGACTTTTCTCCAATTGTTCCCTAACTTCCTGGTGCACTTGATGTATCCTCTAGATGAACTTGTGGGCTCTGTCCTCTTTTATTTCTTCATTTGAATCAACATCTCTCCCATACATCAAGTCTAAAGGAACTTTAGGTAGGTACCCAAAACATGTCTCAAAAGGTGAACACTGAGTGGAGGAATGTAAGGCTTGGTTATAAGCATGTTGTACATAGGGTATCTGTTCATCCCATAAATTGGGATGCTTTTTGTGGTAGCCTCGAAGAAAAAGTACGATTGTTTGTTTTACAACCTCTGGCTATCCGTCGGTCTGTGGATGGAAAGCAGTGATCCTCTTCAATTTGGTGTCCATCATTCTCCACAAGCTTGTCCAAAAATCCCCAAGGAATCGAGTATTTCAATCCGAGATAATGGATGTGGGTAACCCAAAGTGAACCCAAACATACTGAAAGAAGAGATTAGCAATATGCTCATCAGCGATATGATTTTTACATGGCATCACGATACACATATTGTTGAACCTATTAACTACAACATGCAAATAGTCATGACCCCCTTTTGACATTGGTAAACCCCCTACAAAATCCATGGAGATACTTTCCCATATATGGGATGGAACAAGTAGTGGTGAGTATAGCCCTAGTTTTCTATTAGTGGGCTTACAAGTAGAACACATCACACACCCCTTTACATATTTATTTACAATTGCTTTCATTTGAGGCTAGTAACACAACCTTTGCAAATGAGCCATATTTTTTCCTACCCAAAAATTCCCAGACACAAGAGAAGTGTGAGCTTCTCGTATTACATGGATTCGTTCACTTGTAGGAATACATAGCTTTCCAAGATGGTACAGTAGTTTTCCCTGTAGAGAATAGTTCTCTACCTGTGCACCATGGGTTAGCTTCTCATATACTTCTTTAAAATCTTCATCAATGGCATATTGTTCCACATAGCTATCATGAGATAAAGAAGTATTCTTCAAAATAATAGAAGCAACAATAGGAGGTCTAGAAAGCATATTGGCTACCTTGTTACTTGTACCCTTTTTGTACTTGATTACCAAATGAAACTGTTGTAGAAAACCCATCCATCTGCAGTGTCAAGATTGTTGTAGTTTGGTTTGTGCTTGGATATACTGTAAGGGTTGGTGATCTATATGTATGATTTTTTCCTTCCCTAACAAGTAGTTCTTCCATTTATTTACGCTTTGAACTAATGCATACAACTATTTATCATATGTAGGATAGTTAACAACAACTTGGTTACAAGTTTCAGAGTGGTAAAAAATAGGCTTACAATATTGCATCAATATTGCACTCATGGCGTATCTGCTAGCATCTGTCTCAATCTCAAAGGGCTGTTGAAGATTCAACAGTTCTAATACTGGTGCAGTATTGATATTTTCCTTCAAAGTGTCGAAATATTTTTGTTTCTTTCCTTCCCACTAAAAAGTGTTCTTCACACTGGTTAAGGAATGCAAAGGAGCTGCTATAAAGGAGAAGTTTGAAATGAACCTCCTCCAATACTAGACTGCACCTAAGAAGCTTTGTGTCTCGATTACATTTTTTGGCTCAGGACAATTTACAATTACATCAATCTTGGAAGGATCAATTTTTAATTGTCTCCCCCCTACAATATGACCTAAGTACACAAGTGCAGTCTTTCCAAATTCACATTTAGACAATTTCACATACAACTTTTCCCTTTTCAAAGTATCTAATACTTGCTTTACATGCCTCACATGTTCTTCCCAAGTCCCACTAAAAATAAGAATGTCGTCTAAATATACCATCACAAAATCATCTAGGAAAGGCCTGAATACATCATTCATCACATGCATGAAAGTTGTCAAAGAATTATAGAGCCCAAACAACATAACTAACCACTCAAAAAATCCATGTTTGGTTTTAAAGGCAGTCTTCCATGCATCTTGTTCTCCAACCCTGATCTGATGGAATCCATTGCCCAAATCCAACTTAGTGAAATAAACAACATTCTTTAATTGATCAAGTAAATCATTTATACGAGGAAGAGGGTATTGATTTTTCACCATGATTTTATTTAAGGCCTGGTAATCGACACAAATTTTACATGTGCCATCTTTCTTTGGCACCATCATGATCAGAGAACCACAAGGAGATGAGCTGGTCCTGACGACCCCTTGATCCAATAAGTCTTGTACCTTCTTCTTGATCTATTTCATCTCCACAACTGACATCCTGTACATGTCCACATTAGGAAGAGGAGAATCATGTTGAAGATGTATCTCATGTTGGATTTCCCTCTTAGGAGGTAATCCATTTGGTTCCTAGAAAATATCATCATACTGAAACAATATCAATTAATTCTTTCTTATGAGAAGGATGAAATCCTTGGAAAGTGTCGGATGTTTTGACATATTTATCTCTTATGACCATGAGTACATATCTCTTATTAGTGTTTATGAGTATCCTCATTTGTTCTGCACTAACAAGTGTTGTATTTACCCTCATGCTGTGAACTCTAATAATATATTCCACTCCCTCCTTAGTAAGCTGGTATTTGTTCTCATGACGAAAGAATAATGCTTTTCTATCATACATATAAGGACTCCCCAACACTATGCCACATATATCAAGTGAGACAACATACAAATCCACTTCATCAATCAACTTTGAAGCAATAGCAAATCTGAACCTACATTGTTTGGTGACATAAAGTTTTTCTTTATCACATACCCAACCAAGAGGATAAGGCTTTGAATGTGGTTTCATTTCAAGACCCATATTTTTGACAAGTGCTTTAGATATCAAATTTACTTGGGAACCCAGATCAAATAATGTATCTATATTAGTGTGTTTAGATACAACTCTTATGTGAAATAATTCATTCCTCTTTCATTCATCATCATGAGATTCATTATTGGAATTTGAACTAGCATGAAGGGAATATTTACCTTGTACTCCAACCATTGTGATATTTCCTTTGTCTCCTGAATCAGAAACAAGATATTGTTGCACTACAACAACGATTTTTGCCTTCCCCTTTTCATTGAACTATTTCAGTCTCTTCTCTGGATGTAGTTTCCAACAGTGTTCATCATCATGACCATTTTTCTTGCAATGAGTGCAAGATGACTTTCCTCCTTCTCTCATTGTTAGGATATTTAGACACTTAGGAGTTAGTTAAGATCTACTTGGTATAATATATCATTAGGTAAAAGTGTGTTTCTTAGTGTGTTTCTTTATTATGCATTAGTATGCATTTGTAGTTCAAAAATCTGACGGTCACGATATGTTCCCGGCATAGAGTGATCCAATGGTTCATACTCTCCTCGATCTTAACGACCATTGATCCATGGCTTAACACCCGATTGGTCCATGATATCTATTTAAAGAGCATGGAGAGTCATTTGTCGATGATCGATTGTGAGAAAATCTCTTGTAAACTCTCTCTATAATATTTTTCTTTGCATTAATAAACTGCTCCAAGTAGCCTCATTGGCTGAGGCCGTGGATGTTTCCCCGTAGGGGTTTTATCACGTGAAAACATCAGTGTGTTGATATTTGATATGGTTATGTGAGTGGTTACTGAAGGTATTCATCCTCTGTTGGAATACCTGTGTTGTCGAACATGGTATCAGAGCCTGTTTGAAGACCCGCTCCTGTTGTAGATCGAGATCGTGAAGTTGAGTTTCCTCATCTCCATTTATGTTATTTCCATACATTTCTGGGATGAGAGGATTATTCCATTGCATCTGTAGCACTCGTTTCAGTCAGGAACACTTTTTTTTTCACTCTAAAAGGTTTTCGTTTGCCCAAGATACGACCATTACAGTCAGATCCGAAGGTATAAAGCCTGAATACACATTTTTTAAATTTCTGCAAAGTTTTATTTTGATTTTATTTCGATTTGTATTTTTTTATTTCTAGGTTTCTACTCTTTTAGATCTGTGTATGCTCTTTGCCTCGCACCTTGTGCGATCTTGGAAAATCAGAAATAGATAGGAAAATGTGTATCTTCTGGGTAAGCTAACCGAGATCTAACCCTTGTTTTCATCGAGAAGCGAAATATTTTTCTTGTGTGAAAATAGTTTTTTTTTAGGACGCTCTCCAAGGCCGTCTTCAACAACAACAACAACAACAACAACAACAAAAATCCTCCTTCTGAAAATTACAATATGTTTTGCTAGACCATTTGGTTAAAACTTGCCTTATTAAGTAAGAGGTCTTGAGTTCAAGTCTCTCTTTTGTTACCTTTTTGAAAAAGTTCATGCTAAAATTGTAAAGTGTATTTCAGTTCAAGTATAAAAGTGAATCACTATAAGTAGCTTTATTTTATTTTAGATTTATTTATTTTGCATGCAGATTTTCTGTTATAAAATAACTTCATTGTAAAAGTGATCCCCACTTCTCTTTATAAAAGTGGGTCACTTCATAAAGCAACTTACACTTTCACGTGGTTAGTTGGTTACCATTTATGCCTTTTTTATAAGGGCATAACTCTCACATTAGAAGTTCGTTTTCAGTGCTGTTTTTTTTAAAACCGCATAGTTTTTTGAGCTCTTTCAATCCAGATAATCAGTTTTAGTTTTTAAGTCCATATTATCTGCATATTTAATATGGATTCTACAAGTAATGGCTTACTTACCAACAACAACTACTTCCAATGGAAATCTCATATGGAATATTTATTAAGAAGTAAAGGCTTGTACCAGATTACCTTGGGAAAGGAAAAAGCACCCATTGATGCTGATAAGAAAGACAAGTGGGATAATAGGAATGAAAAATCATGTGGACTAATTGGAATGTTCATCTCTCCTGATTTAAGGTACCACCTTCAAGAAATTGATGACCCCGAAAAATCTTGGGACAAGATTGAATCTGTGTTTGGTAAACTCAATATTATTCGAGCACAACAGTTAGAAAATCAAATATTGACCTTGAGTCCAAGTGATTTTTCTTGCCTTGAAGACTATTTATCTAAGTTTAAAACACTCAAAATATTATGTGAAGAATTTAAGATAAAAATGGAGGAAGAGCGTTGCATCTATCTTATTCTTTCTAAGCTAGGTAGTGCATATTCTGTGTTTGTATCTACATTTTATTCCATGAGAGAGGCTCTAGGGAAATATTATGAAAAACCCACTCTTGAGTCCTTTTGTGCTTCTTTTATTAGAGATGAAGATAAGCTTATACAACTTGGAGTGATCAGTACTGCAGGTACCTCTAACAAAGCCTTAGTTGCCCAACAGAAAGATAAACCCAAGTATCCCAAGAAGCAACATCCTCACTACAAAAACAAGAAATATAGGGTCCCAAACCCACTCAGACAACTTCAACTCCTAATGGTGACAAAGGAGCAAACTATAAAAATAAAAATATTAACAGACATTGCAACTTTTGTGATAAACATGGTCATGATGAGTCCAAATGTTTCAAGAAGATGGTAGCTTTAGAAGCAGTGATGAAGAAGCACAACATCAATATTGATTCTACTTCTTCTTCTTCTTCTCATGTACATGCACTTTCTGCTTCTGGTTTCTCCTTCAATACACTTTATACTTCTACTTCTGATAAGTGGCTTATTGATTCTAGAGAATCTTAGCATATGGCTAAGGATAGAGACATATTTTCTACTCTAAATGAATGTAACACCAATAAAATATTTGTTGGTGATGATAGATCTCTTAGTGTTGAAGGATCTGGAACAGTACAAGTAGAAAATGGCCATTTCAATGATGTCTTATGTGTTCCAAGTCTTTCTTGTAACCTTCTATCAGTATATCAAATCACTCATTTAGGTGAAGGTAAAACCATAGATTTTTCACCTCACCAAGTTGTAATCAAGCATCTAAAAGATTCTAATCATGTTCTTGCAACTGAAATTGCTGATGATATTAACAGGTTGTACAAGTTTGACAACTTTGGGTCATCATCTTTTCCATCAGTTTTTGTTGCTCATAGCGATGACTTGAGCAAACTTTGGCATGAGCAGTTTGGTCATCTAAACTATCGCTCATTGCATCAACTATGTAATCAACAGATGGTGACTGGTCTTCCTCTTGTTTCATGCAGAGATGGTGTTTGAGCCGGTTGTGTTCTCGACAAACATCACCAGGACAATTTTGAAAAACGTGCCTCTTGGCACGCCTCGGGTCCTTTGCATCTTGTTCACAGTGATTTGTGTGGTCCACTTTCTTCTCCTTCCTTTATTGGGTGAAAGTATTTCTTAACTTTCATTGATGACTTTTCCAGACGTACTTGGGTTTACTTATTAAAACTTAAGAGCAAAGTTTTTGACAATTTTTTGTCCTATAAGGCCCTTGTAGAAAAGCAATCTGGCAATCAAATTCAAAGGTTAAGAATAGATAATGGAAGCGAATATGTGAACAATAATTTTACAAATTACTGCACTAGACAGGGAATCGAAATGCAACACACTATTCCATATACACCACAACAAAATGGTGTTGCTAAGAGAAAGAACCACACATTAAAAGAAACGACTAATTGTATGATCCCATCTAAGGGATTAAGTCTAAAGTATTGGGCGAAAGCCATCAACTGTGCAAATTACATAGTAAATCACACTCCCACAAAGGCTCTTAAAAATATAACACCAGAAGAAGCTTGGACT